>JAEMON010000012.1:5449072-5461558 GCA_030264115.1 Lygus lineolaris
CCCCCCCATTTCCTTCAAGACTTTCCTCTGCGAGCTTCCCCCGGTTGAGAATCCCTAAGCTAGTAGAACTGACTCCCTCTTTCAGAAGAATTGGTTCAAAATCGAGGTGGTCACCTGGTATATATTTCGTAGATCTTCAAGTATCTGCCCATAGTTAGTAGTTCGTCTTCAGTTCAATAGAATGATTTACCGTAACTGTAATTATGATTAGTTTATTTGTGAAAAGTCCAAGGCGGTATTAGGTGTTTAATAATTTAGATTCTACTGAGTATTAACTAGGGTAGAACCAATTAGCGCACTGCTGGACAAAAAAATTACCATCTCTGGGAGAATTTTATTCCAAGTTGTAAACGAAGTTATTGCTTTTTTTGTTTGAGCTGCTGTAATAATAGTTATCATTAGATCTCAAACCACACTACTTAATCACATAGACTTTCCATAAAAATGTTGCTTGATGTTGTACAATATTACTATTATTTACTCATTATGAATATTAGTTATGCCTTTCGTAATGTTTACATTTCTATCAATCACGACTTCCAAAGATATCTTGTGATGCATCACATATCTACGAAGTATTTTAAACAATTTTATACGATTTTTGGAACATTATAAAATATGTCAAAGTTTGCTCAGGCGTTAAGACTGTATTTTGGAGTACCAATTCACTTACATATCTGCACTAGGCACCACCATACACCACACACTACATTGCGTGGTATATGAATTCGGTTTTAATGTCCATGCAATAATCAGTTCTTCCAATCTATAGTCTGTCAATATTACGTATCATCGATTCTTCGTGCTCACGATTCATTCCAAACGAAGGGTGTTTTAGATTTTACTATAATATGCTTTGCCTTCACTAACTATTTAGAAATGCTTAGTTAAACTTATAGTTGCTGCTTGAAGGGTAGCGATGCCATGAGTTCATGGAAAATGTTGTACCTTTCACCGGGTTGGTTGTGTTGGCTTACTTCTCGATATCAAGGTCACTGAACTTGATTCCAAATTTGTTTCTTTGTCATCTTGATACGAGTTTTGCGAATTGATTCATTAGGTGGAGCTTAGGTTCACACAGTCTGTTGTGTATGCGTAGTCTGTAAATTGGTGTGGCTGTCTTGTTACTTGATTGACCCCTGTGAAATGGTAAACGATACGTGCTCACCACCAGAATGTGTGAATTTTTTGATCCGCAGCAGCCATGTTTGCAGCATGGATATTATATTTCATCCATGGGTTGTAAATACCAGCTCCCAACTTCAAAATGGCCGTCACCCCCCCCCCCCCCCCCCCCCCCCCTTGGTAGTGCATTTCCAGCGACTAATGTTCCAAGGTTTGTTCGCACAGACAGTCTGGAATCGTTCTATCCAGTCCACACCCCGTTTAGGGCGTTTGCACAGCGTCTGAACTGATCCAGGATCGGAACTGGGCTGTTCAGACAGTCTGGGACTGTTCAGAACGGTTCTACCCATTCTGGATGTTTTCGAGAACTGTTGGGACAGTTAGATTCACTCATGCGCACTCGGCGTTCTTCCACGTTAGGAAGGTTACTCTGGTTTGGGTTGTCCTTTCTGGATGACAAGCGCGTTTGCACAGACACAGTTCAGGATCGTTCTACCCCATCTCTTTAGTCCTGACTGTCTATTATGCGAACAAACCTCCAGTCGATGCTAAGGTATCAACTACTCCAACACTGCCACAGTTGGAGCGTAGTCGACAGACCTTGTGAACCCAGCGTAATACGTCTATCAATACAGCTCTATTCTACAAATAGATCAAGGTTTACCTACAAATCTGTTCGTTGGATTCCCCAGTAACAAGAGGCACGTTGTAGGTACAATTTATAACATGTTGCAGATTTTTTTCATTGCAATGATTTTGTAGTCAGTTTGTTAACGACTGCTTGGCAAGGAGTTCTATTTTCACTGTAGTCGGGATAGCTGCAGCTCTATTAAGGTGATGCGCACTATGAATTGATTCACATTAAGTACTTTTATTATTGAAGCGTAATGTATTATGAGTATGTTAGTGTAGGCCCCTAAGATTTTAACAAGCTGCTTGGAAATAACAGTAAACTATGAGAATAATTTTCTGTAATAATTTTGTAACTGTTAGTATTGGTTTGTTAATAAGATGATATCTAGGTTCATAAAAATTATTATTTATATTCAATTTTCCATTTCTAGTGTCACATGCCTTTGTAATTTCCTTGAATATTCACCAATAAAATGGTTGTTACGGGTGGATTGGTGGGGGTTTAATTTGGTAAAACTCCATTGCTGGATTAGGATTAGGTGGTTTAAATTCTCCTGTTCAACAATTCCTCCCCTCGCATGTGCACAAATTGTGTAGAACCGAAGCATGAAAAATAACCTCCTATATCCAGTCGCCCCTAATGAACAAAAGTTATGAATGCGATCAGAACTCCACTAATTTTGAAGCAAAAATAAAATTATCAATAAATCTGACAATAACAACCAACGTATTATACCTTAATATTTGCCACTATATCTCCCATCTTTCCCTCCTTGTTACAAAGAAAATTTCACGATGTGATATAAATGACCTCAACTTTGAACAATATTCGTATTTTTATAATCTAAAATCTAAATTTATCTAGCTTTCAGCTTTTCCTATCTTTTAAGCTTGAATTGGGGCTTGAAATATTATATAATATTTACTTATGAAATAGATACACCTTTAAATATACGAAATGGAAAGTTTCGACTGGATCTTTATCTGGATTTTTATTTACTGCTCCGAATGAATCGCTCCGGGTTGGATATCATTTTAGGTCATATTCGTTCCAGACGAACGAAAAATGTCTATCAGGAATTTTCGTTCCTCTCCATCATCAGCTCGTTTAAGCAAATAAGGCACAAACATTAATCAAAGCGATACTCAAGGGACAAATTTTTTCGTTCCGACCTGGATCGATTCGTCCGAACCAAAATTTTGTTTTGTACCGAGCCGGATTGATTTTGTTGCATTTGTTCTATCTTGAACTTTTGAACAAAAGGAGCGATACCTTGCCCCGGCTGAACCAATTCCAAGGTACATATTTCAATATGGTTTTAATATTTTACTTCACGCCGTTTCAAAGTTCGATTTATTCAAAAGCACGAGTAATTGCTTTCAAATTTCTTACAACTGCTATACGCATTTTTATTGAACTCAAAGGAAAACATATTCATGGTTGTTTAGTGCTTTCAATTTTCGACTGTAAACTTTGTTGGGTATGCTTCTTTGTAACAACATAAGACAAATAAAAAACCACATCTCCCGATCGTTGTACATTTACAATTAATTTAAAAGTACCTATCTTGATGTTTGATGTTCTATTGTAAGTCCTTATTTGCGATCGTGTTGTCGCTCTTATTACGTTTTAAGTGTCAAAACAGTTTTTAAGTCTGTTATATTCGTTTTAATCTGTACTCTTAAGTGTGACCTCATCTTCCGTGCAAATACTGATGTTATAGGCTGAAGGAATGCAATAATTTCTGCGCAATAATAATGTACAATTGTAAATTAGTAATTTTGTTTATTAATTAGTTCAAATGTTACACCTATTACTAGGTACCTAACACTCGTAAGATTTTGGGTTGCGAACTATCTATTTTATTTTACCTACCATTTTCCATAAATATTTGGATGCAGACAGAAAGGGAATATGTGCAAATACAATTCAGTATTTTTAAAGTTTGACCTCTAAAAATAATATATCGCGAGCTTGAAAGCATCGGGATAGCCTCTTGAATCATTAGACAGTTCTTGCACGTATTCGAAGAGCGAGTCGGGTTACGAGTAGGGAGCTCAACGAATAGAAATCGGTTTGTGCGCATGCGCGTTTATCTCGTTACGAGTAGAGTCATCTCTCGTAGCACGAACGGAATTGGCTTATTCGTCAACAAGTGGGGCTCCGACTGGACTCCCAAAAACTAAGATAACCTTCGTTGAAGTTAACCATACTGGCACTATGGATTGAATTGAAAAATTGCTTTATTGACGATAGCAGGCAGGTATACAACAACAGGATACAACATAAGAATTAGTAGGTACCTACACGTAATAGTTATAGGAAAGGAAAAAGGATCTTACATAACTACCTACCTACTCCTGCCCGTTTGCTCAACAACCCAACCCAATAGTGTTGCTCCTGAATAGCCAAAAATTCCAAACATGACAGTATATTAGGGTAAGACAACAAAACTGTTACACCTGGTAATTTATAACAGCTCTCAGGAGTGCTCACAATATCGGGTATTCCAAGCCAGCCGTGGTCGCCGCCAATTCTACCGAAGCTGGAAGTAGGTTAGCCTTCCATAATCATGTCCGTTTCCTACCTATACAACAACAGGATACAACATAAGAATTAGTAGGTACACGTTGTAGGTATAGGAAAGGAAAAAGGATCTTCCTTAATTACCTACCTATCTACTCCTACCCGTTAGCTCAACAACCCAACCCAACCCAATAGTGTAGCTACTGAATAGTCAAAAATTTGTTACAAGTATGACATCCCATTAGAATAAGACAACAGTGCTGTGATACCTGGTAATTTATAACAGCTCTCTGGAATGCTCATAACATCAGGTATTCCAAGCAAGCCGTAGTCCCCGCCAAAGCTGGAAGTAGGTAGGTTAGTCTTCCATAATCATGTCCGTTTCCCTACCATTCTCTAAACAGGCCTCATACGGTTCCTGGTATTCATTTTCGAGTATCGAGAGAAACCCATAAGAGTAAATTCTAAACAACAAGAACTTGAAAATAAATAGGTTCTTGAAATCTACAAATTCCATCCAATTTGCACGTTAACGTTATTTAACGTCTAGTAGGTCGACTCGTGTGCCGACTCACACACTCCTACAATACGACTCGGGGGTTAGCATCTGCTCGTGCTCCCCCCAGTAACATCCTATCCTACATGTCTACTCGTTTACCTGCAAGAACTGTCAGATAACACGAAATGCCTCAAATATTCTTAATTCCGTATTCCTCAAGTATTCTCTATTCTTCAAAATCAGCTGAGAAGATTTTTGAACACCAATGCATATCATTCGCAATCTGAATTGAACCTTTCACAAACTGAACTCAACCTTTCACAACATCAATTAAACCTTTCGAAAAATCAATTAACCTTTCCCAAATTTCTTGGAAAGCCCCCTTTATGATCTTTTAATTTAAGAAAAAAGTCTGGGGCGGACTATTTCTATGGTGTGCTTCCCGCATCACAGTACAGTGTGGACTTCACCCTTGAATGAATCAAGATGAAACATTCGATTTCCGAAAACCACACTCGTATTTCTTTATGTCATCTCGTTAATACTAAAGATTTCTCAGTAGTTGTAGAACTAAGTGGTACCTATTCCAAAATACATTACCTAATTGTTTGCACATTTTTGAAATGGTTAACTACACGTAGTAGCTCTAATCCCTAACATAGTTGCCTCTCTGCAAACATAGTAACTATCTATTGTAAAAATGACATACCTATTTCCTGCTGTAATATTTACGTATACGTCCTAACTGTTCAGTTATTTCAGTGTTCCTTAACAATGCACGTTCCTTCAGCCAACTGTTGTATAGTATTCGTCTTTAAACGCAATATTGTTCAAATTAATGTTCTATTTTACCAATGTAAGACACCGTGAGGCAAGTTTGCTTGGTCGGATGCAAATTTTTCAAGTATTAATTCGTGTTAATGCGTATCCGATTCAAAAGAACTACTTCTCAATTTTCTGTATTATCACTGGTTGTAATAATCGTAATTTTATTCCGTCCTTGAGTTAGTTTTATCCATTTTGATTTCACGTTGTTTTGTATGAAGTTCGGGTTCCAGTTTTTAGTTTTGACTGAAAAAAATCACAGTTATATAATTGTAATACGGTATTTTTATATATTTTTGTATCAATAGAAATATTAGCTGATCACGAGTGTTTTTATTCATCTTCCATTTCTCTCTAATCGTCTTCGTCCAGACCTCGGACTGAAGTTGGTTACTTGTGGTTTGGGGTTAGTTACCTAAATCTTTACATTACGTCTAGTAACTTCTCTACATTGTATATTCATGAATTTCGAGGTACGTCCCAGGGGCAGCCCCAGCAGAGGAGGCTGGTCAGAAAGAGCATGGAAGGCACTGCCTAGCCCATAACTTAGCCTGACTTTTAATCAAGGAAATTGAACGAGGAAGAGGCTGCACAGTTGTTACTAGATGAAGATAGTCGGGGTTCAGCCAAAAAGTAAGTAAAGAATCACCTATTCACGAAACATCGTAAATAAAGTGAATATTATGTTAATTACTTACTTTTTGGCTGAACCACGCCAATCTTCATCTAACAAGGAAATTGAAGAGAACAAATACGTCTTGAATCTTTGTTGTTATAAACATACGTTGTTGTTGATATACATTTGGACCTTCTCATAATATTGTGTTAGGTATAGTCTTATTATTACTTTCATTATGAACTGGGAAATGGCAACATAAGGAAACAAGAGAAGTTTTCTCTCTGAATTTGCCTGCGGAAGAAGGATGAGCATGATCTGAAAAAAAATAGGATCATAATTTTCACACAAAAAAAGGCGTCTGTAAGCCGTTTCTTAACAGAAAAAACATCCTTTAATACAGTAACAGCGCCAGGAGATAAAAATACGACCATCTCCAACAATCATAAAATCATTGTATCGCACCGAACTCTTGACCAATTTAGTACCTACGTCTAGTTTTTGAACAACACAATCAGTTTTTTCAAAAGTGGTAGGTAATTTATAAAAACATTAGTACGTAGGTACGCATCTTCCTTCTTTTTCGGTTGAACCTAACCATTTCAAGACGACCCACCTTTTGCCTACTTGCCTACCCGCTATTGGAAAATTTGGCAATTCTTTGTTAGTTTGTCGCTGGGGATGAAAATCGATTTTAGATTCAATCGATTTTTTACCTCTGATTTTAGATTTTTTGCCATCGATTGATTGTTCCAATTTTCAGCCAGAAATCGATTTTTCTTTAAATAATTTTTTTTAAAATAATTATGCTCAACATTTAAATCAATTTCTAAAAATTTGCCAAATTTATTTTAAAAAAATGGCCAATTGTATGCCCTCCATAAGGCTCGAGTGTGCGGCTGCTTACGTCGCACACCCCTCAGGCCGGCCCTGTCTACATTTTAAAATTTGTTGAAATCTGTTCTTGGTCTGGTGGATTTAATTGAAAATTACCGAGACTCAACTTCCTAATGCATTCACAGTACTTGTGCGAACATCACTGATGATCTTGTGAAATTACCGTAGTTCTCGCCTCAGAACCACTCAGAACAAACCGGTTCTCGTCCGATCACCGAAGTCAAGCTGCGTCGGGCGTGGTTAGTACTTGGATGGGTGACCGCCTGGGAACACCGCGTGCTGTAGGCATCTTTTTTGTATTCTGGAATTCACCACGATAGTAGGATTTTTATTCATCATCGGTCAAAACCTACTTTTGGATTCGAGGAAAATATTTAACTCCTTACTCAGAATTTTTCTTCATACGTTTCAAGATAGGTGAAGTCTGAATATCGATGGTAAAAAGAATCCTCCCTGGACGTTGACTGATAAAATTTGGTATCCATGTCCCATTTGGGGTCTAGATCGGCGTTAGGTAACTTGAATTGCCAAAGGCCCTCGGAAACACTTTTTGTTTCAAATTAGTTGTAGAATCGATTCCCAAAGTTTCGCGCCAAGTTAGGCGCGCGTTCGCATAAACTGGTATTTTGCTTCCGAGTCTACCAAGGTAGCGGAAGCATTGTTTTCACTTTTGAAAAGTGAAAAATTTTTTGCCTCCAAAATCAAAATTTCAACTCGCGTTTTACATTTTAGACCTTCCTGAACAATTTTGGTTTCGTGTCTGTCCGGGAATCCTTGCAACACGCATAACTTTCACAATTTTCCTCCGATTTTGATGACATTTTCAGGGATTGTGCAGGTACTAATAATCCCTTTGATGATATATTAATATATATTTGTTATTTATATACATACCATCATATTATGGATACGAGGAAGCTATGTGCCACACCCAACTTGGCATACTTTTTTTATTTTATTTTATTTAGATAAGACGTTCTTTGCAACTTGGTTTTGTCTGTGCCCTTGACTTTTCCAATGATTGAATATAGAACCAAGAAAGTTTTTAAATATATTGAATGACCAATAAAATAATTTTATATTTCATGCACTCATTGAAAGTTCCATTATTTTTGTTAAAAAAACAAACAAAAAAACAAAGACAATTGCATCTTAAATAAATGAAAATCTACCGAATTTTGATTGGTCAAATATCAAAGATTGAGAAACGATTTTCAAAACCGATTTTGCATCCCTACTTGTCACCTACTAATAAAGTGGGTTGGGATCCCTCGGCCATTACCAGCTAAGACCCCACCCCACAAGCCAACCCCCTGATTTAATGATTTAAACAGGAAAATAATGAACCATGAAATAAATAATAATTGTAGCATTTTTCGTAACAAAATTAGTAGGTTGGTATTAATTTATGGGTCTAGGTATAATACCTCAAATAATAATTAATTTTGGGGCTGTTAAACTTTTTTTCTTGCTCGCTTCCAGAGGATCATTATTGAAAATAACAAACAAAAATACCTACCTGCTTGGCGTTCCGTAGAAAGTATTTCCATCATCCATCCTTTCTCTAGACCGATGTACCAACATCGATATTAAGAAGGTCAATATTTCGTCAGATTCACAGGTATTCGTTGCAGGCAGGTACCTGGTTGATTAGGTGGTTAGGTGCACGCACCTGGAGATTTCCCCATCGACCGTTCGTTGCTCGGATTCGATCTTATTATTCAAATCTGTAGGAGGACGTTGGACATGAGTGACGTTAACTTGACGTTTTCCTCTTAACAATCGAGCCTTTTTAAACCATTAATATGTGACTACCTACGTGTTCATATCTAGCTTGTCCATTTCGCCCTTCAAAAAAATCTAAAGAAACGTTAGATTAAAACGTTGTTACAACGACTGATGATGGGGTGTTTTTGCAAAGGGCTCGTCGTGGGTTATGGGGGTTCATCTCTATTTCCTTCGCAAATAGGCAATCCTTACCGATCCGGCTCCCAAGTGATGAGAGTGACTATTCTGAAAGCAACAGAAACCGCAACCTAGTGTAAAAAAGTTTCATTCGCAGCATGATTTAATGAGGGAATTTTCAAAGAATAATTTTAACCAATTTGGTGGGTGATTCTTATGGGAAATTTCACGCTGATTCCGAATATACCATATGCTCCTATGTTCAAGATAGTAAATTTACACCAAAAACACGTTTTTTTTAAATCGATTTTTGACTCACAATTTGACTCCTTGGAGTACACCAACAGTTCTGGTCAACGAACTCATCCTTTCTTTTGATATTGACATTTTAAATTTTTTTTTTTCTCGGTTCCTCGATTAGATGAGGCGTTTGGTAGGTATCAAAACCGGATAACTCCAAAATTTCGAAAATTCGTTTTTTCACATTTTTCACAAGTTTGACCAAAGAACTTCACTCTCCCAAAATATTGGGTTCAAAACTGGACTAAAATCATGAGAAACAGTGGGGCAAACTGTTGTGTTGGTTAATGAATTTAACTTGGTCCTAAATGAACTTTTGCCTCTCCTGTAAAATTTGGGTTTGTGGAGTTATCCGGTTTTGATAATAAACGCCTCAGATATCGTCTAGAACAGTGGTTCCCAACCTGGGGGCGATCGCCCCCAAGTGGGCGATTTGGGTTATCAGGGGGGCAATAAATGAGTGGGGGCGATGATTATTGAAAGGGGGAAAAATTAAAATAGTACAGTAGGAGTTGCAGGGTAAAACAAAGAAATAAGTTGGACATTTGCCTCAGAGGAGACTTGCGCCTGAACTTAACGAACATGAAGCCATATTCAAGTTTTAACTGAAATCCACCAAGCACAAGGCAGCCATTGAAAAGGTAAACTAATACAATAACAAAGTTTTCAAACATTCATTTACTTTTTCAAATTTTAACTGTCAACGTTCTTAACTTTTCCATATTCCAAATTAAACATGAAAACATGTACTCTTATTTTTTAAATGTACGTCAATGATCTTAATTAATTATTTCACTTCTTTTTCCTTAAAAAATCTGTAAAAAATGTACAGTTTAATTTTTTTCTATTTTATTTAAGAGTGACCGGATAAAACTGCTTTGGTTGTTTTTATATACGGTAGTAAAATTGTTTAAAATAATGAAACTGCTTCATTTTACACTTTACTTCAAATTAAGATTAGATATACAATGCAAATGAAAAGGGGGCTATAGGTGTTCGTCCACCTCCAGAAAGGGGCTATGGGCCACAAAACGTTGGGAACCACTGGTCTAGAATGACACACGCACAAACACACACACATACATACATATATATACGAAAAAATGTTAAATTTCAGGAATCATTTTAGAATGATCTGAAACAGACTTCCATGAACAAAATTTTCAAAAATTTGCATTATTTAAATTTTGAAGCCATTGCAATAGCTTCATTTTCTTCGAAAATTCGCTAATAAAGGATTAGTACAAAGGCCAAGAATTTTTGGAGAACCTTGAGGGTCAAATTTGAAGTGATGATGTGTAATTCTGTAACTTCTTAGGTTTTATGAAAAATCATGATGAGTAGCCTCTTCATGTAGGTACCTACATAAGAATAGGAAGATGATCGTGGTTTATCTGGAATCAGCTCAAGATTACCTCTTAAAATCGTTCTTGTCATTTTAGTGGGTCAAAAATGCTATAAAAGGGTTTCTTTGAAAATTGGTTCATTGCTAATACATTCGTAAGACTAGAGCTTTTGAAGGACAATTTTTTCTATAAAATAGATATTGACTTTTTACTTGAATTCAAGGTTTTTTCCTTGTTAAGAAGCAATAGTAACGGTTTTTTTTCTCGAGATTTTTTTTCAATTCTCTCATTAGGTCATACTGCGGGGCAGGTTTTTCTCAATGACTGAAAAAAATAAGGAGGAGTTGGGACTACTCCGGGACCCCTCAGTGGGTATGTTTTTTTCTTAAGTTCACCAGCGAATCAATCTCCATCCGATGAATGTTAAGCGGCAAAGGACAGATGGCGACATTGGCGACCTCCATACCAAAAGCAGGATTTTATTATTAGAAAATAATCAACCTCAAAAAAACTCGCAAAAAATTATTTCACGCGTCTAGTCGTGTTATCGGTCCATATTTATGAACCGGTCCGCTAGAATTCTGCTTGCTCAACGGCTCCAACCTTTTTGCTATTGCTTGACTTGTGTAACTAAACTAGGTCTGGGGCTCGCGTTTCTTGTTTTCCCGAGAGCTTTCAAGGGTTAAGACCGAAGCTCGCCAGACCAGTTTCTCCAATCATCTCCAAAACTTAAGCCCAACCTCCTTAAACTGGGGTGTACCTGCGGCGAACGCGAACTGTGAATTTCAATACGAGTCCGAGAGCACAATTGAACGACGAAACAGTCGTTAAACGAGGGCGGTTTTTACGCGGTGAGTTCAGAAGGGAGCGTTGAGCAAGTTTCAGTGGTTCTATGAAATTTGAACCTGTTTAGATCAGATCTCATTCTTTGTCAGTATTACTCCTCCGAGATGATATTATTAATATCCCTGGTCGTCGCTAGATGTAAATACTGGGGAGGGGAAGAGATCGCTATAAATTTCCCAACTTCAACAAGTAGGTACGTTTCCCAACTTACTCTCTTACGAAAAGAAAAAAAAACTGCAGAGTTGAGTGGGATCCTTGAATGGGCTCCTCACCTATTATAGTAAAATGATGGTAAATAGTTCAAGATAGTGCTGCAAACTGCAATCAGTCAGATGATTTTATTATTATTATTATTTTTTTTTTGTATGTTGTGGGTTGTATGTTGATGTATGGATGGACCATTTTTCGTTTGGAAACACTCTTCATATTGGAGTCACTAGTTTATTTTCCTTTTCATTATTTTGGAACGTTGCGTCGCAACATTGGCGACTTCCCCAGCCTGTATTAATGTTCAATCTGGCTTATCAGCTTACATTTTTAAACCAGGGATCCCTCTCCATTGGATAAGTGCTCTTGGTACCTTGTATTGATGATACACTTGTTCATCATTATCCAAAATTTTACAAGTTAAAAAAAAGGCAACGAAACAAACAACAAAACAATTTTGTAAGCCTATTGTTGTTTGTTTTGTTGCCTTTTTTTTTAACTTCTAAAATTTTGGACAATGATGAACTTTACGCAAGTTTATCATCAGTACAAGGTACCAACGGTACCCATCCAATGGAGATGGATCCCCTGGTTTAAAAATGTAAGCTGATAAGCCAGATTGAACATTAATACAGGCTGGGGAAGTCGCCAATGTTGCGACGAAACGTTCCAAAAAATATATATTTTTTTTTAATCATCTTTATTGTTACAACTGTAATTATGTACACATCTAGTAACTTCACTTTGTTAAGGTAATTTC
>JAEMON010000012.1:5462558-5476458 GCA_030264115.1 Lygus lineolaris
TTTGTAGCTTAGCTTGAAGCCCCTTATGCCAGACTTTGTCAACCGCCTGAGAGACGTCAAGGAACACAACTGAGCAGATTGCCTTCTCTTCGTAGCATTTCTCTATAACGCTGGTGATCCGGTGTACCTGATCTATTGTTGAGTGCTGCTCTCTGAATCCAAATTGATGATCAGGGATTAGGTTTCTTCCCTTTTTTATAGGTTTTCCAAAATAATGAAAAGGAAAATAAACTAGTGACTCCAATATGAAGATTATTATTTTTCATTTCATAAAACTTGGTCAAATAGTTCCGGAGTTTCGCCTCTAGCAACGAATTTGATGTTTGTCCATGAGCAGTGGCTATTACTGAACCCACCGCCATGAAATTCATAGGTAGGTACCTACCTTTCCGGTTTTTTCCGTTTCGCTTTCTCAGTTCCAACAATTCTGTACTAAATGATTCGAATAGAAAAAAATTGAAAAATCGGCAAACATTATTTTTTAATGTAGAAAAATGTGTGATTTTCATGTTCCTTTTCCTGAACAACCATTGGGCCGATCGTATTCAAATTTTGACACGCACTTCTTCTACATATGTATGTACTTAACGTTACTGCCGGGGATTTTGAGGAAAAATAGTTAATCGATTTTTCAGCCTAAGTAGACGAAACTCAAAAGTGGCCTACCAATCTAAGCATGTTTTTGTGACACAAAAATCTGCATCCACAAAATAACAATTACCAACGAAATTTCAATGGCACCACCTCTAGATTACATCTGTGTGAACATCTTGTCAAAATTAGAACGAAATTGGTAGAGTAGTTACTGAGCAAAAGGACCAGTTATCAATGACCAGGTTTTGTTTACAACTTTTCTTATCAACTAAGTATACAAGCTTGCGCTGTGTAAGATTTGCAAAAAATCGTATATCCAGTTCTGGTGTCCGATTTTTATTTAATTTTTACCAAACTGTCTGGAATTTTATGTAGTTATATTAAAAAATAAACATGAAAAATCTATTTTTTGATATTTTTTGGAGTACTCCCCTTAAGCAATAAGTCACATTGAGGGCTGTCCAAATGCTACGCTCCAATTTTGATCGAGCCATTATCAGATCGTAGGTTGTTTTTCTCCGGACCCCATTCCGAATCAGTCCGACATATGCTTAGATTTACCTCAATTAATCATTAGGTAGCTCAGCAACAAATGGTCAGATGTGCTGGTTTGTCCATGAAAGTACTTTTAGCATGGAACATGCTTTTACGGGGACCAATCTGGCAAAAACGACCTAAAAATGCGTTACTAAACGGATTTCTGATGCTTTTCACGTACAACCAATCGTTCCTAAGGAAAAATGACTTACCCTTTTTGCATCCCATGAAAATCGTTCACCATTCGTTGAAAAGCTCTGAATTTATTACAAATCACACCACATCTCATGCTGCAAATTTCCCCCTCCTTCCACATCCTTCAGAGAACTACTAGAAGTAGAATCGTGTTCCAAGTTGTGTTTTTTTTTGTAGCCGGTGGGGCTGAAGTAGAACTAACTAGGAGCGGAGTGCCGAGTTTTCTCATAAATCAATTTTCTATCAGTCAAGATGAATCATGGAGTGTTACTCACTCGCTGCCTGGGGTTGCCATTGGAAAAGAGTTTCAGGCACTAATAGCTCATACTCTCCTCATCGTTGAGGGTCACCATTCGATTCAGCGAAAAAGATAACAAACTCTTCTAGCAAGGTCAAGCCAAGGCTAGTCGTATCACACCAAAACACTGGATTTCCTCGGAAAAAATCCCTGTTTTTTTGCATTCAAACGTGATTTACTCCCTTAATTTCTTCAGTAAAATAATAAATAACCACATCCCTGGAAAGCTACGTTTTTACTACTGCTTGTACGGTAATTCACCCCTTTCTTGAGCTCCCCTTTGAAAAGAAAGGCCCTTATTTTTGAGACCCTTAGAAAAAAATGTTTTCGCAAATTTGTGAAAGCTTTCGTTTCCGACCAATTTTTTGCCCGTTACTACCGACCAATTAATCTACTATGTAAACAATTTTAACATCCATTTTATTCATTTATTCATTAACGGAAATAGAAACGCTCTTCTCAACGGCCTTCTTATTTTTTCAATTTTGCACTGTCGTTTAAGGGAGTTATGGCCATTTTAAGGTGATAAGGTCAGAAACGACGAAAAAATGTTAAAAAAGGAAATACTCCCAAAAGGAAGGGGAGGAACTCTTTGTTTTTTAGTTTTTTTTTGTTTTTTTTTAATTTTTTGTTCTCTTTGTCTCCAGGAGACACTCTTTGTTGCAAATTACTTTTAGAATCGGTTCTTGAAGCTTCGTGGTTCCGAAAGTGGAACACCAAGTAGACGTCGAGCCTCGAAATTGAATTTTCTTACCTTGCGAGAAAAGTCCCATTCATGCAGCATGAGTTGATGAGCGAATTTTCAAAGAATAATTTCACCCGATTTGGTGGGTGATTCTTATAGGAAATTTCACGCCGATTCCGAATATACCATAATTACCGTATTTATACCGTAATTTACACAAAAAACGCGTCTTCAGCCCACGTCAAAAAAAAATTAGCGATTTTTGACTATAAATGTCCATAATTGAACCCTTGAAGTAGGTACTCCAAAAATTCTGGCCAACGAACTCATCCTTTCTTTTGATACCTACCTATTATTGACATTTTGGAATTTTTTTTACAAAAGTGTTAAATTTCAGGAATCGTTTTAGAATGATCTGAAAAGGATTTCCATGAAGACAATTTTCAAACATTTGCATTATTAAAATTTTGAAGCCATTGCAATAGCTTCATTTTCTTTGAAAATCCGCAAAAGTTCCATTCATGCAGCATGAGTTGATGAGCGAATTTTCAAAGAATAACTTTAACCGATTTCGTGGGTGATTCTTATAGGAAATTTCACGCTGATTCCGAATATACCCTATGGTTCTACGTTTAGGAAGGTAATTCACACCAAAAACTTTAAAAAAAAACACGTTTTTTAAGCGATTTTTGAGTCCAAATGTTCAAAATTTGACCCCTTGGAGTACTCCAAAAATTCTGGCCAACGAACTCATCCTTAATTTTTATATTATTGACATTTTAAAATTTTTTTGGATTTTTTATCTCGATCCCAAGGGCAGATATCGTCTGGAGTGACATATATATTTAAATAGGTAGGTATATGAAAAAGTGTTAAATTTCAGGAATCGTTTTAGAATGGTCTGAAACGGATTACCATGAAGAAAATTGTGAAAAATTTGCATTACAAAAATTTTGAAGCCATTGTAATAGCTTCATTTTCTTCGAAAATTCGCTAAAAGGTGTGCGAACACCTAAAATTTAACGTTTAACACCTGAATTAAAGAGTTTTTTTTGGGTACGTCGCTATAATCTTAGGGTCAAGTGAGGAAAGTAAAAATCAACCGAAGAATGTGGCCTCAAAGACGTAACTGAGTTGCAAGGTCGTCGTATGTGGACCAGAAAATGAAACGTGGAAGTGTGTATGAAGAGGAAAAAAAACCATGGGAGACGGGCTGGTGAGGTACCAGGATGCTCTTGATATTTCTTTTCTTGATTTAATCCGTGTAAAATTGCCTATTATGATGAGATGAGGGCCACGGCTGGTCCTTTGACGCCGGATGACTCCCTGGGAGTCACGTGAGCAGCGATGACCGTCCTTTCACCGTCCTCCGCCCAGGAGGTCTTGAGGTGAACTGGAGTGGCAATGACTCTCAGGCTTCTCGCTTCTCAGGCAATGACTCTCAGGCAGGACGTTTCGTAACGAGTCCGACCGTGTTAAGTCGGGAAAAAAAAGGAGTTCAATCAGAGGCGAGGAGATCGGAGGGTAATTTGGGTTTTAACAACGACGGTTCTTTTCTGACCCGAGAATGACGGGGCGGCACCCTAATGGACCTACGAACTTACAATGCTGAACCAAATACGAGTAAATCAATACGAAATGACTCGAGGGATGTTTATTCAGCTGTGGGCAATAGGTGAAAAAAAGTCCTATTCATGCAGCATGAGTTGATGAGCGAATTTTCAAAGAATTATTTTAACCGATTTGGTGAGTGATTCTTATAGGAAATTTCACGCTGATTCCGAATATACCATGCTCCTATGTTTAAGATGGAAATTTACACCAAAAACCTCAAAAAACACGTTTTTTAGCGATTTTTGGAACTAAATTTTCAAAATTTGACCTCTTGGAGTACTCCAAAAATTCTGGGTAACGAACTCATCCTTACTTTTGATATTATTGACATTTTAAATTTTTTTTTTGATTTTTTATCTCGATTCCACGGGCAGATATCGTCATGAAACATGAGTTGATGAGCGAATTTTCAAAGAATAATTTTAATCAATTTCCGAATATACCATATTTATGTTCCTATGTTTAAGGTGGTAATTTACACCAAAAACCTCCAAAAACACGTTGTTTAAAGCTATTTTGACTGTAAATTTTCAAAATTTGACCCCTTGGAGTACTCCAGAAATTCTGGCCAACGAACTCATCCTTTCTTCTTATATTATTGACCATTTAAATTTTTTCGAATTTTTTCTAATCTCGATTCCTCGGTCGAATCGTTTTAGAATGGTCTGAAACGGATTTCTATGAAGAAAATTTTCAAAAATTTGCATTACTAAAATTTTGAAGCCATTGCAACAGCTTCATTTTCTTCGAAAATTCGATAAAATTGAAATCATGGAAACCTGTTTTAGTGAACCGTGAACAACTGTTAAACTTAATCATGTTATTTATTCATAACATATTAATTCTTCACCTTACTATTACGCTAAGTCTGTTTAGCTGTCTGCAATGATTTGTAAATCGAACGGATGCACCGATTTCGATGCAATTTTTTGCAAAATTAGGGGTGAGTTCCTGGCCAGACTATAGTAAATGTACATCATCCTCTCGTCAGAGTCGGCAAGCAAGCAATGAATCAGAATTTCTACCATAGAAGGGTAACTAGTAGGCGGAGGGATTATTTTGAAATTCGTACAACAGCAAAACGAGACAACTGGGTGCAGTATCATAGTAGGTAATCTGAGGTGACCAATTCCTGTTAAACAAAAATCGGGACCCCCTCTCTCTAACTGTTAAGATTTTTTACAAAAGGTGCTGCATAAAAATGACAACAATAATCACAGAATATAACTTTGTATTCGTTCTCTAAGTGTGTACCTCCAACATGAAACGAATATTGTTGTTTTGGAGAGATTAATGTACACCATATTTTATGGTGTACATAAACCATAGCGTGTTGGTAGGCACTATAGGCAGGTACATCACAGTAAGTTGGTAGGTAGGTATTAATTTGTACTATCACATTTCTTAGAACAAGGTATAAGTGTGGTACGGTAGGCTAACATGACTGTTATTGGGGACGACAACGACAAGTATCTACTGAATTTGTTAAAATTATAGAAAATCTTTTATTTATTCATTTTTTATTTTTAATGTATACCTGTAGAACGAATAGAGTCCATCCATGAATTATTCCTTTTTATCGTGAGATACAAATTCATTGCATACTCCATCCATGATATTTATGGTCCAAGATTTATTCTCTGACCACACATCCTCAATAATAAAATATCCAACCATAAGAAAGAGGGACTCTATCTCAAAAAGTGATAAGACACATTATTTGGCGGGACGAAGGTCAAAAAAGCGGGACGGTTGGTAGCCTTGCAGTATCTACCTAATATTTTGTTAAATTTACCATGAAGTTATATTTTCACATTATCCAAATCTGCCTTCTGTATTCTTGAAGTTCATATACCAAATCTTGTCAACCACTAATTTTGGTATTTACTTAATTATGAACTTCGTTTCATACCAACCTACTGGTGTTACCTACAAGTACGACATTACAAAATCCAATCATAATTATTATTGAAAACCTTCTGTGTTGAAACAGCTGATTCCATGCTACCCTCACTTCCATCTTGGAAGTTCCGAATTATGTTTCAGACCATCGAATTTATAATGATCGTAATATGAGTTCTTAAACAATAATAGGTCCAAACAATATTCTGCTTATTTTATATAATTATATATATTCAAATTCCTGAAAAAAATTGGCCCAAAGTTCAGGCTAGACAGTGCCTGCCTTGCCTTCCCCGTAAACACTTTCGTTAGTGGGAAACGACCGTGAAATTTCATAACGTTTCGAGTCGAATTGAGACGTGATCGGATCCGGCGAAAAGAACTTTTTGTGACGATACCAAAACTATTTCCGTGACTTGAGCCATTCGTACATTTGATTAATCAATTAAATTATTCAATTTTGACCATTTAATTATTATCAATTAATTGACTAATTAATAAGTAATAACTTCCGTTGATTGTCCATCACAATGGTTGATGGCTACGATCACATGATTGCGTTGTTGGAGTTTATTTTTGATGAATAACATAAATGGGGCTTTGAGTGAACCGATTTTGACGCGGTGGTTCGGTGCTATGAGGAACTTGTATGGGTAGGAATTTTATATTTTGAACCTCAAAATCTGATTCAGCGCCCTTCAAAACCCCTTAGTGTCAATTTTCAGCTTTTGAAATTACGTCTGGTTTAACCAGAAAACAGGTTAGCGTGACGTCATTTAGGTTAGGGAACTGAGGAACCCGACCAGGCAGGGGAGGGGTCGGTGACGTCAGTTTGATTAAATTACAGTGTAGAGAATACCGTTCAAAAGAGGGTTAAATTTACTATAAGAAAGGCCTGCTAACTATCTTCATCAGTGAATTTGTAAGGCTCAAAATTCAGCCCATACTTCAAATTCCAAGAATTTTCCAACATTTGACTTTCAACCCGTCAACGCACGGGTAACCCGCTAGTTTATTACATAAAATGATCAATTATCGACCTCATAAAATATTCTCAGGGATGGTAATTAATAGTAAAATAAAAATTAATAGGGGTTGTGGATTTGGGAGATGATGGCGAAAGGAGGATATACCTACCTCTAACACCTCTTGAAGGGATCCTCCGTGAAGATCAATCATATTTCTAAAAAAAACACACCTTTTAGATTTTGACTAGTTTATTTTTAATAAGCAAAGCTGTCGATTCACACTATCATCCTCAGGCTTCTTAGATACTAATAATGAATCATAGATACGAAGCTTGAGGACGAGTTCGATTAAACCGAAAAGCTTTGCTTATTCAAAATAAATATGTCAAAATCAAGAAGGTTTTTTTTTAACAAGAAGAGGACATTTTAAAATTGAACTATATATGGATTACCCAGATAATTTCGATGAAACTCATTTACTCAGTAAGTGTCAATACCTACTTGAAAAATGGACTCACGAAATTCTTCTTAAGGACGGCAGTATACTCGTGCGATTCGGTGACGCTCATAATCCTATTACATTTAGGATGTAGCCTGGAATACGTCCTGACCGGGAATTAATAGGTACGGGTAAGGAAAGTTGTGTGAAGCTCGGCACCAATGATGTTATAAAAGCTTATCTATAACGCTTATCTATAGCTTATCTACCAAGCCTAACTATAGCTTATCTGGAGAACTTATATGTTGGATAGATCATGCTGGGTAATCCACTTTTTTTATGGTATGGGTATTAAAGTGACCATGCGAATGTAATCAAGCAAAGGTCAACCAAAGCGTAATAAAAGTTGTGAACGATTGAAATTTCGATTATTCTCTTCGACCATCCCCTTGTTACTTGGAATACAAATGTTAATTGAATGTCAATCGACTATCAAACTGAGCACGCAGATTGGAAACTGTCGTTTGAAGACAAAGCTTTATTGAATAATAAATTAGACTATAATAGCGACTCCTTACAATACCAGATGGGGAGAAGGTAGAAACACTACACTTTGCAATTTTACCGTGCTGAAGCAATTCGAAATCATCAGCTATTCCCATGAATAATTTCAAATCATCAGCGAATAACATTAGATAGGTAGGTGAGTACATATCGATAGTAAAAGTGTAAGACCTCGTAAGTACAAAACTTCAAATTTCACAGGAGACAAAAAAAACCTTCTCATGCAAAATGCAATCATGTTATGGTTTCATAGATTTTTGTCCACCAGGCTGTTATCTGGTAACCTGTTATTGGAACCTGTTATTAAAAATAACAGTGGCAAGTTAACCTGTTATTAAAAAATAACAGTGGCAAGTTAACCTGTTATTAAAAACTAACAGTTTAGTCCATCCCTACTTACCTACAAGGTCTTGCTACACCCCTGGCAGGTTTCGACTTACAAGTTTCTACACACGGCCACAGAGAAGAGATGGGACAAAGGTGGGAAAAACGGCTTTGCCTGAAGGATCAAGTCCTAAAAAAAACTACCTATTCCACTGAAGATCAGAAAATCTCCAAAATCCGACTTACTCGGTCTTACACTTTTACTATCGATATCGTAAGTACTTAAGTATATGTCTAGACGAAAACCGACCTTATAACAACAATCCTGACCGAGTTCGGAATTGTTAGTGTGATTGCAATACATTCTATTCAAAACTTGAAATTGATGACAACAAATTTAAAGTTTGCGCATGAGCGGTAACTATTATTGATCCAATTGTTGAAATTTGTAGGCAATCGTCGTGGGATCAACTACAAATACTCTCCGAATCTGTCCGAAATCGGTCGATTAGGACGATTTCATCATATTAGGAATAATAATACTATGCCAAGTGGAAATGGCACATAGCTTCCTCACGTCCAAGAAAATTTGAACATTGAACAAGAACTGTTGATTTTAGGGCTGTAACAACGAAATTCAGTGAATTCCACGTTAGCGCATGCGCAGAGTCTGCGGCTGGTTCAATCATGATGAAATTCATGTAGGACCGTAGTTTGCCTTGCCCGCATATTCCCGAAAGATTTTTCTAGACTATTTTATTCTATTTTTCTTCTTTTATTTCTGGTTATGTCAACCTAATGAGAATAAACTCTTGATTGCGTTGATGTTTGTTAGTTTAGACAAAATGCCAACACAATGCCGAACGAATTTTACGTTGGCGCATGCTTAGACCGTACTTACCGCTGAATCAATCATGTAGAATTTCATATGGGACCTCAGGGGGGACCTACCCGCATAATCCCTGAAAATTTGAAAACAATTGGATGAAAACTGTGGAAGCTGTGGCTTTAGCTACTAAGGAATAACGATGATAGACCAAATTTGTTCAAGAAGTTGTGAAACAAAAATTCCGAGTGGAAATTTAAATTTTGGAGCACAAACATTTCTTCGATCCCGGAAGGAAAAGTTCCATTCATGCAGCATGAGTTGATGAGCAAATTTTCAAAGAATAATTTTAGCCGATTTGGTGGGTAATTCTCATAGGAAATTTCACGCTGATTCCGAATATGCCCTAATTATGTTTCCTATGTTTGGGATGGTGATTCACAAAGAAAACCTTAAAAAACGAGTTTTTAGCGATTTTTGAGTCTAAATTTTCAAAATTTGAACCCTTGGAGTAGGTACTCCAAAAATTCTGGCCAACGAAATCATCGTTTCTTTTGACATTATTGACATTTTAAAATTTTTTTGGATTTTTTTAATCTCGATTCCTCGGTCAGATATCGTGTATGAAAAAATGTTAAATTTCAGGAATCGTTTTAGAATGGTCTAAAACGTATTTCCATGGAGAAAATTTTCAAAAATTTGAATTATTAAAAATGTTGAAGCCATTGCAATAGCTTCGTTTTCATAAATATCAATTCATTCAATCTTCATAAATTAAAATCACGGAAACCTGTTTTAGTGAATCGTGAACTACTGTAAGTTACACTTATTTATGTTATTTATTCATAACATATTTATTCATATAATATTAATTCTTCATCTTAACTATTAAGCTAAGTCTGGAGTTGTACTCCCTTGGAGTACTCCAAAAATTTTGGGCAACGAACTCGTCCTTTTTTTTGATATTATTAACATTATAAAATTTTTTTGGATTTTCTTCTCGATTCCACGGTTGAATCGTTTTAGAATAGTCTTAAACGGATTTCTATGGAGAAAATTTTCAAAAATTTGAATTATTTATTAAAATTTTGAAGCCATTGCAATAGCTTCATTTTCTTCAAAAATTCGCTAAAACAAAGCTTCTGCTATCTTTGGTAGACTGGGAAGCAAAATGTTTTGCCTGGACAAGAAATTGACCAGACACAGGCATACAGACACGGATTCAAAATTGTTTAGAAAAGCTTTGTTTTTCAAGAAATATGAACGCCAGGAATCAGTCGATCAACTACGTCATCTCTCTTGATATCCGGGATCAATTTTCTCACTATGAATTGTGAAAACACCGAAGACGCGAGGTCAGTGCAGATCGCACAGCTGATTTGCCTTTTGCATAAAATGTAGGGCCTATCTCATCCGGAACCCCGCCCTGAGACTTTTCTCGTTCACAGCATGACGGCGTGGTTCGTTCTTAGATAAATGTCATTCAGGCCGTAAATTCAAACTTTTTTCCTGGACCTTCGGTCGTAAAGAATGGAACGCCCGGTTTGTGCGTTATCCGAGTTTCAGAATCACTACTACGTGCAATCTGAATGGCTGCAAGTTCCACAGGTTTTCTGTTATTACGACATCTTCAAAGCGTATGTCCAACCAGGGCACTTAATTTAGTTAAGAAATAAAATAGGTAATTAGAATATTCAATAATGAACCTTCAAAATCTAACCATTTAAAAAACAGAAACTTTTAACACCCCTAATTGTGAAATTGATACAATGCCCATGAAGATAGTACAACAGTGTGGGATCTCTAAATGAGCTGAAACTCCTGTAAGTACCTTGAAATCTCTAATTCTCTTTCAAGACTACCAAGGTGGCGCATTGTGATAACATTTTCATGGAAGTATGGTACATGGTGCGTCGGGGTAAGTGCAACATGTCTACATTGCCCAACTCACGTTTTTGTGGCTTTCAAGCTGTTGAAAACGAGGGAAAAATAATATTTCGAAAGCTTAAGAAGCAACACGTCCTATAAACCATTTTCACGAAAATTAGGTTTTGACTGATTCTTATTCGACTTCTCACGTTGCATCGACTGGTTAGCTCAAAATTCCTTCAACTAGACTACAAAATCGAGAAATACTCGAAAAACATAACACCCCCACCGACCTCAATTACCTCTTAAGACAACACCCCTTATCAACCTAAATTTCCTATTTCTTTAATTAATACTATTTTTCAGTATTGACGACTACCGAAAGGCAAGAAGTGACTGAATAACGAGAAACAAAGGGACAGATGATCAAAAACTGGATTCAGTTTTTTCCTCGCCCCCTCAAAAATTGGGATTTGGTTCATAGGGCGTGTTGCTTCTTAAGCGACGATTTATGGGCTGATTGTATTCATACAAATTTTAGCGCCTTTAGTCTTGACCAGTGAAACTTTTAGAATACATATTTTTTAATGGCGTGGGTGGTATGGTTCGACCATTTTCCGTTTTGGAATAAAGTGGAGCGGAGTCTATCAAAACTTTTATTGTTGTCGGTACATGTTTCGACGGTCAACGCCGTCTTCTTCAGCCTACGTCAAAAATATATATAAGTATTTAATGTACACTAGACGTTATAGTTTATTGTATAAATAGGAACATAATTATGTTAGGTGAGTAAAATTCTTACTTCTTCTAGTCCTTATATCTAGAATCAGGCATGGATTTACCAATAGGCCCAAGCCTAGGGGCGCACGAGACCAACGGGCGCACTTTCATTTAAAAAAATAATCGAAAAAAAAAAAAAACATTTTTAGTTCACATTTAAAAAAATATTCTACTCTATACTATTATTATACCGTGTTGATATTATTAGGCCAATTCTGACACATTTTATGTATTATATAGTTGTAGTTTTTATTTCTACACAAAACTAATTGTTCACTTGGCTCAAAGAATTATTATTTTCATATGGTTGGCCCCGAATTCGATTGAGGTTACTTGTAATATTAAGTATTAGTTACCTTTTCCAATTCTTGTTGTTCACTAACGGGCAAAACCTGTAGTGCTAACACAAAAACAAAATTGGAAGAGGTAATTAATATTTAATATTATAAATAATCAAAGAATTACCTTTAAATAAATGATTAGTGTGCTGTTAACAAGTATTCATTTGAACATGGTGCAAAATGAGATATTTATTAACTATCAAGAAATTATATTTCAGCCAACAAAATCCTTCTATCAATGTATGATGGGGGGGGGGGGGGGGGGGGGGGGGGGGGGCAAATTTATTCGGGCCTAGGGGCGCTGTAATGGTAAATCCGGCCATGTCTAGAATTGTTAATATTATAGTTTTTCTTACCTATATGGTACCTGGGACTATTCCCATTTATTTAAATTCCCATTTAAAGAAGTTATAGTCAACCACATCATGATGTTTCTTATTATTTAAAGGTAGGGACATCACGGATTCTCTATAAATTGTATAGAAAAACTTTTGTAGTTATTACCTATATTGCAATGCTGTTTTTTCTTTATTTGTAAATTTAGTTGTAAATAGTTAGCTGTTGTTTGCTTGTATGTAACTTGCTCCAATAAATTTAACAACAAAAGAATCTTTGAAAAAGTTACATATAATCAAACAACAGCTAACTATTTACAACTTAATTCACAAATAAAGAAAAACAGCATTGCAATATAAGTAATAACTAAAAAAAGTTTCTGCAATTGATAGGAAATCCGTGATGTCACTAGGTACCTATAAATAATAAGAAACATCATGATGTGGTTGACTACTTGGTACTGGCTAACTTCTATAAAGACTCATGGGAATTGCTCCAGGTAGGTACCATTTAGGTAAGAGAAACTATAATATTAACAATTCTAGATATAAGTAACTATGTAAAACTTTTACTCACCTTATATGTTCTTATTTAGACTATAAACTATATAACTACTTGTTTACATTAAATACGTGTGTACATATTTTTTTGACGTGGGCTGAAGAAGACGGCGTTGATCGTCGAAACATGTACCGACAACAATGCTTTAGACTCCACTCCATTATATATTTTTACGTATGTAGGTTTGAGGGTGACGGTAAATAAATCTGGCGTCTTCAGTAGTTCAGTCCGACCTGTTTCGCTTTAATTAGCCTCATCAGGGACTTTATGCTTGTGAAGGAATTCCACGTCGTCATTAATTACACGGTAGTACCGAGAAGAAAGGGAGCAGCCTTCGATTGAATACTTTTGGTTTGTGATATTGTTCCACATCGTCTGCGCACCAGTTTGAAGATGAACAGGAGCAGCGCTCACGTAAGTACCTTAGCTAAAGGGGGGGTTATACATGAATGGCCGTTTTTACTTAACAAACCCAAAGCATTTCCAAAAAAGAGGTCACAATGACATCAGTGAGGGGCTGCCCCCAGTGGTGGAACAATCCCACAAACCACTCAGCAACATAAGATATATATATTTTTTTTTTTTCAAACGTGGAGTGCCTAGTAATACACGTGTGAAGATCTTTCGGTGATATCAAACTTTTAACATGAAACATGTTTTCACGAAAGTAAACCGGGTTGGAGCCTGTGAGCGTAAACTTTTCGCATGCGTCACATGTAGATGTAGGTACCTACCATCATGAACACAAACCAACGTACTTTTTTCGATGACAAATCAATATAGACTAAAAATGGCATGGCATAAGGTGAGTTTCCGGGTCAAGGGGATGAACCGGGTCAATGGGTCATTACAAATGGCCTAAAACATTGCTTTTATTGGGCATTAATTCTTTTAAATTATAAAACTACTATAGAATGATTTCTTACCCCAAAATAAAAAAATAAAAGTTCCAGGATTTTCTTTAATTCCTGAAGTTTCACTTTGAAATACATACGGGATTACTACATTCTTCAATTGACTTAGTGGGCAAAAAAAAAGTTCCATTCATGCAGCATGAGTTGGTGAGC
>JAEMON010000012.1:5497090-5509698 GCA_030264115.1 Lygus lineolaris
TTTGTAGATGGGCGATCTGTACAGAAAATAATGAACCGTTGTACAATAATTTGCAGCGTTTTTTTCATTGCCGAGTTCTCCATTTTCAAAGATGTGATATTCTTTTTGAATCACCCTGTATTTGACATAAAAACAGTTATATTTGAAATGGGGAACCTTTATTTTGACTAGGGAAAGCTATTTCTGAACGTTGATTCCATACCACACAAACGTCAAAAGACAAATTAATTTCTCGATTTTGGGCCAGGTCTATTAAGGAATTTTTTCGTCACCTCCAAAACCTGCCTAAAATGGAATTTTCTCTAATATTAAGTGTCTTTCAACATTTTTTTCACCCTGAAATCAATGTTGACATGTATTTTGAATTTCAAACGCTTTTTTCGGGTTCAAATTCAAAAATTTGGGTCAAATTTCGCATTAAGAAGAGTACCTACATGCTGCACAATTTTTGTAGGGGAAAGGTTAAAATTTTGGGCCGATTGTAGGAATTGTTGTGATTCATGAAGAAGGAATTGTTGTGATTCATGAAGTTGGAATTGTTGTGATTCATAAAGAAGGAATTGTTGTGATTCATGAAGTAGTGATTGTTTACGAGTAGGAATGGCTGTGGTTTATTAGTAAAACCTTACTGTTGTTGTGATTCATAAACTTCATAAATCGTGAGGCCATAAATTTCACGTGATTCCAGCTCGCAGTCTTCGTAGCCCTTTTGGGAGTGGCGTCAGCAGGCGTGATTGACAGCTACGGCCACTCTTACTCAAGCCAGAGTATCGTCTCTCACTCCGCCCCAGTCGCCATCGCTCACGCCGCCCCCATCGCCTACGCCGCTCCCGTCGCTCACGCCACCTACGCTCACGCTCCCGTCGCCATCGCCCACGCTCCCGTCGCTGTCGCTCACAAGACCATCGACTACGTCGACGCCCACCCCTCCTACAAGTTCGAGTATGGCGTACACGACGGACACACCGGCGACGTCAAGAGCCAGAGCGAAGTGAGAGACGGCGACGTCGTCAAGGGCAGCTACTCCCTCGTCGAGCCTGATGGCTCCAAGAGGATCGTCGAGTACACCGCTGACGACCACAACGGCTTCAACGCAGTCGTCCACAGGGAACACAACGCTCACCCTCAGGTCCGTATTCCTCACCTTCGCCCTACCAACTATCACTAACTTTCCTTACCACATCAAAAATCTACTTTCCTCACTTATTCCCCAACTAAAAGAACATTCTGAAAAAAAATATATTTCCAATTCCATACAGATTCATTTCAAATCCAAGTAAAGCAATATTTTCAGGAAGGGTTGAATAATGGGGACATCATGTAACATTATTCATAAAAGAAGATTTTGTCAACATTTTTTTTTTTTTTCAAATGTATGATTACTATTTGAAGATTTGTTGAAATTCAAGACTTTGGAAACTATTCATATAACTAAAGGAACGATCAGGGAAATTTTTCAATTATAATTAGAAGCCAAAATCGAAATTTGGAACCATCTTAAGGTCAGAGAAACAAATGAGTGACAACTTAACAGGTGCCATCTAAGAGAATCGGTAGGTAAAGAGGAAATGTGCTGTTTTCACTTCTTCAGGGCGCTGTCGTGAATCACAGGTGGTTTTGAACCTTGGTACTTCTTTCCCTGTGAGCGCGTTGACAAAAGTTGTTCTTCCCCAATTCGGCGAATCTTTTCTTCTTTATAACTCGAGATATAATTTCTTTTTGTTCTGGGTCTCCTTACCATCTGAAAGCTTCCCCGATTACCTACTAAATGACACCTTAATTCAGTTTCCATCAACAAAGGACGAAAGTGGTTTTTCCCTCTGGGTCGTTTAGTAGGGATAAACAGAGTTACGAAAACTGTTCGCTTTTTGTACCAAGCCCGAGTGAAGCTCGGTTTCCTACTTGTTGCAGGTACCTAGTTTAACCGAATTCGCAAAATTTCCTTGACCCCATCAGCAATTTGTGACGGTTGCTAGCAAATTTCAGAAGCGGAAATTCGAATACTCTCACCTACATTGGTATTGATTTAAAGAACCTGTAAAAAGAGTAGGTAAGTCATGATGTGGTGTCATACAAGAAAATTGCCTACTGATGCATATTGACCGAATGAGCGAATTCATGAGCGTTTTAAAATGAAAACGTGATATTCAAGTTCTATTCTCTTCTTAGCTCTTCTATTTTTATATCAGCAATCTTCAGTGACAAAATGAACTTTCCATTAAATATCTAGATAAAGACAAAAAAGTGGTCTTTAGTATTATAAGATTGTGCAATTAGGTAAGTGTCCAAAGTTTAACAATATTTATCTTTTTTTGTTTCCAGGTGGTCCACAAAGTGGTCGCTGCTCCCGTCGTCCACTCGGCTCCTCTTCTCTCCTACGGACACAGCCTAGGAGGACTCTCCCATGGAGGACACTACTAAGAAGGACACTTGGAGGATACTACTAGGAAGGAGACTCCCGTGGAGGACACTCCTAGGATACCTCGACCATCTCAAACCTCTCAGACTTGTAAATAACCATATTTTTTATACGTCAAATAAAATTTGACCACAAAA
Organism: Lygus lineolaris; assembly: GCA_030264115.1. Lineage (NCBI taxonomy): Eukaryota > Metazoa > Arthropoda > Insecta > Hemiptera > Miridae > Lygus > Lygus lineolaris. The sequence goes on from JAEMON010000012.1 coordinate 5,499,647, forward strand.
AAATCGTCGTTATTTCTATTTACATCTCAATGCTCCACCACAGTGGTGGAAAAATCCCAATTTTGAGAAGAAAATCTAATCTAATTTTTCCCTTACTGGAAAATGATTATAGCGTTACTTACAATCTTCTTAGTTGAAAAAAGGGGCATAACTTCTTAATTGACGTCTCCCCAGTGAAGACCCTTGGTGTACAGCTGATCTCTGAGCTCAATTCTCTACTCAGCTGATCTGCGAGCTCAATTTTCGACTCAGCTGATTGGTTGTAATTAAAGGCCAATATGAAACTTCCGTTACACTTTTTCGGGCTGAAGTCACACAATTTTTTCAAAAACCCCAAGCTAAAAGACATATCCATGTCAAAAAACCTAATTGATCGAATCTTCGATGGTTTGATGTGATTCCTAGTATTTTTTCTTGTTGAATCGAAATATTTGGTCTATTCGGTGAATAGGATTGATAGGAATGATTACTGCCAAATCCGTTCTCAAAATACTGTACATCAACAAACAGACTTTTTCCCATGTATTGAATCCTACGTATTGCTTTGTTTTGATTCAAAACCATACGAAAAAGGTTAATACAATTACAACAACAAATTTGTACCCTCTATTTACTCAAAACAAGTAAGATAAAATGAGATTCGTATAACCAAGGTGTTTTCTCCGTGCTAAAAAGCTGTAACGTTGCCTACAAAGGCAAGAAAGGAATAGCGAAACATCTATTTAAAAAAGTGGGAACTTGATTTTCGAAAGAAATATAAACGTTTATAACTGAATTTAGCAATTAAACGAAATTTGGTCGAAATCGTTTCATGATCTCATGGCTTACCTATGACAGTCTTTCTCCTTCAAGATCTGAATAGGTATTTTTCATTTAATGTTGAAAGTGCTTCTGGCTGTCCATCTTGAAGAACATTCCACACAAAAGACGACTTTAGGCCGATCAGTAGTAGCAAGAAAACTTATACAGGCAGTCGCTGTTTCTGACCCGCCCATAGGCCACATCATGTCCATTCTTTGGATTCTGAAGGACAAAAAATCTCTCCTGAACATTTTCCTGAAAAACTGCAGGTATGGAGATCGACCCAACACAGACAAATTTGTCAATTTTGATCGGGAATGGGGTCCACTGAAATATTCACCTCCTTCTCCGGGCTTTCGGTAAATTTATTATCTTCTTCAGGGCCTATAACAAACATTACACCAAATCCCTATATCGGGATACAAACAAAAATGTATGTAAAAATAAACTTAATTTCAAATATTGCAATAATTGGAAATTTCGTAGGTAGAGGTAGGTATAAACAGATATGAAGGAATCAGAACATGACTTACTCGAAGGTAATTTTAGGGTGTAAACATTACACTTCCGTGTTCAACTATTGGTAGGTATCTGTATCAAAACAAACCATGAACTGAAGAAGAATATATTTATCGAAAGCTCGGTGAAGAAGGTGAATATATCAGTGGACCTCATTCTCGATCAAAATTGACAAATATTTTCCTAAAAACGCTTAGTTTTCGAGTTATGAGCTATTGAAGATTTTCTGCCACTTTTCGCTCAATACGACTTTAAACCAGTGTAGATTGGTTATTAATGCACTCACAAGAATTCTAAGGGTACCATTGTAAAGAGGAGGAAACGCCCTACAAGAAAGATGCCATGTGCCGGCCAGAGTGAGGCCAAAAAAGTCACATTCACGCAGCATGAGTTGATGAGCGAATTTTCAAAGAATCATTTTAACCAATTTGATGGGTGACTCTTATAGGAAATTTTACGCTGATTCCGAATATACCATATGTTCCTATGTTTGAGATGGTAATTCACACGAAAAACCTCAAAAAACACGTTTTTTAGCGATTTTTGACTGTAAATGTTCAAAATTTGGCCCCTTGGAGTACTCCAAAAATTCTGGCCAATGAACTTGAACTTTCTTTTGATATTATTGACATTTAAAATTTTTTTTTTTTGGATTTTTTATCTTGATCCCCCGGGCAGATATCGTCTGGAGTGACTGGCATATATATATAAATATATAATATACAAATAAAAAAATGTTAAATTTCAGGAATCGTTTTAGAATGGTCTGAAACGGATTTCCATGAAGAAAATTTTCAAAAATCTTCACTTCAAAAATTTCGAAGCCATTGCAATAGCTTAATTTTCTTCGAAAATTCGCTAACAGTGTATCTGTAATTAATTGAAAAGGGTGTAGTTGTCGTCTGTCACTGGCCAAACCCGTCCAAGATGCCAACCAAGCCAAACGAAAAACAACAACTCTCCAAAAACAACTCCGTTCGAGCTCCTGATTAGTGAGAATAAAATTACTTTAATTAAATATTGATTGAATTAATTGGTTATTAATTATTATCAATCAATTATTTAGAATAATTCTCTTTTCACTGCTCCCGATGCAATCTCAGCACATTCTTTTTCGGATGTTGTTGTAGTGTGACGTATAAAAGGGTTTCTCAAGGGGCCTTGGAATGCCGCCTATTATTCCAACAGCTGAGATTTTATTCCAAGTTTTCCACACACCAGAACGATAGACTTTTTTTTCTTTGCATTAAAAGTGTTATTTTATTCCAAATATATAACATAAAAAGGCAGGAAAAATTGGATTTCTCTTACACGATAATTCCCCATTTTCTCTCACCTATTGTTAATTTGGTTCATCATTTTCAATAACTAATTAACCTTTGCAATCGAGCACCTCGAGTAGAATTTTAGGACCAATTCGCTCACTGTAAGGACTTAAGGGTTGAAAGATCAGAAACACGATTGTGAATCGCAATTGTCGAGTTCAAAGACCAGCTGATCAAATGCAACTTTTTTCCGTTTTCACCGAATTGAGTTTCTTGTTTACTTTTAAGAGCTTCCTTAGTTAGGTAGGTAATGAATTACCTTATGAAGGACCTTCAACTCTCGGATAGTAATAATTACATGAGACGCCTACACGCTGCAAGAATACTTCGCCTGTGACTCAAGCACTATAAAACCTTAATTTTTTAACGATTTCCCGGCCACAAAACTCGAGCACATTTATTTTAGTGTATAGGTAGATGCTCCAACTGTGATAGATCGATAATAGTAACTACATGTACGCTTTCCTTTCTGTGATATTAAAATAAGTCAACTAAGGTATGCATGTATGATTTATTGTGCGGGTGTCGATCTGTTTTATGTTGTACGAGTGTATTTATTGTATGGATGTTGTGTGCTTGTGGGCTGGGGCTGTCGTGGTCCCGCTCGGGGGTGGCTTGCCGGTGGATTCCAGTTCTCTGGGCCGTTTCACGTTCACTGCCTCTTTGAGGTGCCATGCCGGCGTGTTTTGGTTTCGGGATGCCACCAAGGTTACTTCAATAATAATGAAAAATTACTCAAATTTCACTATTATACTGTAAAAGTACTTGAGATGAACATTTGACTTCATATATACAGGTATCTATATCATGAAATGTATGTAATATTGGCGCATTCTTGCCATCTAAAAGGATTACGAATAAAGATTCATTATTTATTATTTTACCAAAAATCAAACTATATTAACGAAGATGCAACGATTTTTTGAAAATTCGCTGATCTTACCACGAGTACCTACCTAGTAGGTATTTTGGGTCATAAGGAAAAAATAACCAGGTCTTTTGTTTGGTCAAATTTATTTGACGAGTAAAAAAATATGGTTATTTACAAGTCTGAGAGGTTTGGAGTGGTTGAGGTATCCTAGCAGTGTCCTCCATGGGAGTCTCCTCCTAGTAGTGTCCTCCAAGTGTCCTTCTTAGTAGTGTCCTCCGTAGGAGAGTCCTCCAAGACTTTGTCCTCCATAGGAGAGTCCTCCAAGACTGTGACCTCCGTAGGAAAGAAGAGGAGCCGAGTGGACGACGGGAGCGGAAATCACTTTGTGGACGACGGGAGCGGAAATCACTTTGTGGACGACGGGAGCAGCGACCACTTTTTGGACCACCTGAAAACCAAAAATACTACTCTTTGTACTTCTTGACAGAAAGATTAATTAGGGGAATTTCAGATTCCCAGGAGCCAGAACAACTTAACTTTTGTTCGAGTTTTTATTAATTATTACCTGAAAATTACTTGAATTTTGTTAAAATGGTCATATTTTTTACCTACCGAAAATTAAAATTATATCCAACAAAGTTGTTGTTGGTCCCATAGTACTGTACGTATGTGGGGTTAAGTGTCTCCTCGCTTAAACGTTTTAAGTGTTTATTAAAAACAAAAAACGACCCCTCATGTATCACACCCAATTTACCAAGGTACTCAATCGAGCCTACCTTGCTTCTTCATACTGCTGTAAAACGACGATGTGGAATACTCTCACAAATGAATAGGCAAGATTTTTCTCTTCATCCTCAACCCTAAATATGATATTATCTATCCTATTGCTTTCCTTTGCAATATATTCCCCTCAATTCATGAGAATTGTGGTCTGCCGAGTGTGTTGAACAAGTGGGAGTAAATCCAACAAGTACCTATCTGAACATAGTGAGAATGCGGACAAATCGGAACCTTGTTTGTTTGTTGTTCACATTCAATTTTAAACCAAAGACTCTTGATTGGTGGATTCTTGGTTAGTGGAAAAATGGCACTTGAGTTAAGAAGTTACAATTCTCATGGGCTTCGAGCTCAATTTTAACAGTTTCTGTGCGCTCGACTGATAGGGGGTCCTGTCACCTGAAAAAGGGGTCCACGAGCTAAAACGTTTGGGAAGACCTGGTGTAGAGTATGGCAAAGATGTAGAAAGTAATTACAAATTGGAAAAATCCAAAATGGAAGTTATAGCGTGATTTGATAGGAACAGTTTGACTGTTAGATATACTCGATTTTTAGACCCTTTCGCCTTAATGCTGTTCAGTTGGAAGGTTCTCGTTTGTAGTTTGAATTTGTTTATCCGGTTTCACTTTTTTCGAAAAGACTGCTTTGATTAGAAATATATTTTTTTCAGAATGTTCTTTTAGTTGGGGAATAAGTGAGGAAAGTAGATTTTTGATGTGGTAAGAAAAGTGAGTGATAGTTGTTAGGGCGTAGGTGAAGAATACGGACCTGAGGGTGAGCGTTGTGTTCCCTGTGGACGACTGCATTGAAGCCGTTGTGGTCGTCAGCGGTGTACTCGACGATCCTCTTGGAACCATCAGGCTCGACGAGGGAGTAGCTGCCCTTGACGACGTCGCCGTCTCTCACTTCGCTCTGGCTCTTGACGTCGCCGGTGTGTCCGTCGTGGACACCATACTCGAATTTGTAGGAGGGGTGGGTGTCGACGTAGTCGATGGTTTTGTGGGCGACGGCAACGGGAGCATGGGCGATGGCGACGGGAGCGTGAGCGTAGGTGGCGTGAGCGACGGGGGCGGCGTAGGCGATGGGGGCGGCGTGAGCGATTGCGACTGGGGCGGAGTGAGAGACGATACTCTGGCTTGAGTAGGATTGGCCGTAGCTGCCAATCAATCCTGCTGACGCCACTCCCAAAAGGGCTACGAAGACTGCGAGCTGGGAATCACAGGAAGTTCATCTTGATTTATAATATATGTACCGAATTACTAATAACTAACGTCTAAAGAACTACTTTATGATATACTATTTATTTTATATACTTACGTTGTACACATCATATTGCATATATATAGGTACATAGTAGGTATATATGGCACACAAATTACTTTAAATAATAGACAAATGTTCCATTCATGCAGTATGAGTTGATAAGTGAATTTTCAAAGAATAATTCAACGGATTTGGTGGGTGATTCTTACAAGAAATTGTGCGCTGATTCCGAATATACCATATGTTTAAGATGGTATAATTTACACCATAAACCTCAAAAACACATTTTTTTACCCTTAATTGTAAAAATTTGACCCCTTGGAGTACTACAAAAATTCTGGCCAACGAATTCATCCTGTCTTTTGTTATTATTGACATTTTGAAATTTTGTTGGATTTTTTAGATAGATTCCAGGATCAGATATCGCCTGGAGTGACACATTATATATAAATATATAATGTATATTTATATACTATTTATACAATATGCATTTATTTATTACCTACTATATATTTATATTTATTTATAATTATGTATTAATGTATTTATAGGTATATTATGTATAAGGTATTATATACATATGGAAAAGTGTTAAATTTCAAGAATCGTTTTGAATGGTCTAAAACGGATTTCCAATGAGAAAAATTTCCAAAAATTTGCATTACTTACATCTTGAAGACATTGCAATAGCTTCATTTCCTTCGAAAATTTGCTGTAAGTGTTAAATTTCAGGAATAATTTCAGAATGAACTACCTAAAAAAGATTTCCAACGAGAACATTTTAAAAACTTTGTTAAAAAAATTTAGGAGCCCTTGTAATAGCTTCATTTTTCTATAAAATTCACTAATATCGTTACCTATTACTTAATTATAATAATAAGTCAGTAGTTGGTGTTTCGAAGGACTTAGAAAAGTTCAGTTTGACAAGAATTGAATGTCTTGATGTTAAAAATATCTCAAATTGTCGTTGTTAAATGTCCAATGACGAAGGCAGTCTGATTGTAGCTACAATTAGTCGCTACCTGTTGCATACCTTGGCTTCCATTGGTGAGGACTTACTGGAACTGACTACACATATTATCACGACCGCCCTTCACTTTTATAGGGGTGTCCGACGAGCCTTCTGGGTGGAGGAGGGGCCGAAGGCTGGTCCGTCGGACTCCCCAGTCGAGTGATAATTTAATAAACAAACAATAATACCAACTAGGTAATTAATAAAATCGCGAAGTTGACCGACTAGAGTGACCAGAATAAGTCAAATACGAGTATGCGTAGGTTTCGTTGCGGGATACCTGTCTAGTCGAGGACGACTGGCTTCTTCGCCTCAACTTTTCGTCATAATCTTCATCTATAATACAAGGTGTCTACGGGTAAATTGGGAAAAACCTCAGGAATCGATTCTACAGCTAACTTCCAAGCTTTCCTTCCCCACTACCGAAGGTAGCATTCCTGCAAGAAATAAAATAAGCTGTGTCCTCCAAAATCAAAATTGTCACTTGCTTTTTACGTTTCGGAGCTTACAGAACAATTTTCGCCGCATTCTTCGCATGGTAAGCTGCTGCTGAATACATTGCGGCTGACACAAGGCCGAAGATCGCAGTGAGCCAGAACATATGCCACAAATAATGGAATGGCTCAAATACTGGCACCGAATTTTGAGGGAGCAACAGCATAATTTATCCAACATACCAGAGTTTGGGTACCTATGGACGACTGACCCTTTTCGGGCCGACTACAGTGATTAGTGAAAAGTGGATTACGAAATTATATTTACTGAAAATACTTTTCCCCATCACAAATCATTAGGAACCTATTTGGACCTCGAACTTATGGAGATCGACCCAGATGAACTCAACTCGTATGTCGGACTGATTGGGAATGGGGTTCACAGAAAAACCACCTTCTTCGCCGAGCTTTTGTGAAATGTATTCACATCATCAGGGCCTGCACAGTAATTACAATATTCTCCCTTAACGGCACAGTTAACAAAAATGAGAAAAGACAAATTTAAAAAAAAAATTAATTTAAACTTGAGTAAGTAGCAAAAATTGAGTAGTCACGTAAATTCTTAAAGACAAATTCATATAGGTACTTACTGGAAGGTAAGCCTAGAGTGTGACCATCACACCACTGTCAACAAAAATGAAGAACCAGAGGACTGGTAGATACGGATCACTACAGATCAACGGTAATCATTGTTAAAATAAATTCAAATGTAAATAGATTTGAGTTCGCGATCAAGTTAGATTCAAGTAAATTCAAGTCAACAAACAAGTAGGCATTAAACAACAGATAGAAATACTAACCTAGTAAAAGTGAAAACAAAATAAACTATTGCGGAACAAAGTTTGGACCTTTAATCAAAATTTCTCAACTAATTATGCAGAAATAATAGGACATCCATGTCCCCTATGAAACGTACCTGGACCAGGTACCCAAGATAGGTACTTTTTAGGAGGACAGAGTGATGTACCGCCCAGAATCTCGTGAACGGACACGACGAGGAGGAAGGTTGTGTTTTGATGACAAAGCAACCTAATTTCCTCGTCTTCGTCCGCGATCGTTTAGTATTATTGAAAAAGTCCCATTTATGCAGCATGAGTTGATGAGTGAATTTTCGAAGAATGATTTTAACCGATTTGGTGGGTGATTCTTATAGGAAATTTCACTCTGATTCCGAATAAACCTACCATTTATGTTCCGTCGTTTAAGATGGTAATTTACAGCAAAAACCTCAAAAATCACGTTTTTTAGCGATTTGTGACTCTAAATTTTCAAAATTTGACCCCTTGGAGTACTCCAAAAATGCTGGCCAACGAATTCATCCTTTCTTTTTATATTATTGACATTTTAAATTTTTTTCAGATTTTTTGTCTCGATTCTTCGGTCAGATATCGTCTGGAGAGACACATATGTAAATATATAAAAAATAAATATATAGATGAATTTTCTCGCTATCGAACGTTGACATATAGTGTGAAGCAGTTATGATTAACTATGCTTAGGGGTTGTCGAGCTTCGGTCAGAAATAAGGACAGTTGTACAGGAGTTGTACAGTAGAAGTGCTGAAGAAAACACCTATAGGCGACTCTGTTTCCCGAAAATGTTTTTTTGAATTCCATTCCTTCTGCATCTTCTGTTTTCAACTCATATTCCTTGAAAATGATGACATAAACCATTGAAACGTTGGAACCAAATCGTCCTTATTTCTGACCGAACCTCGACAACCCCTAAGCATAGTTAATCATAACTGCTTCACACTATAAATACATATACATATACATATATATGAGTGTTAAATTTCAGGAATCGTTTTAGAATGGTCTGAAACGGATTTCAGAAGAAAATTTCCAAAAAATTGTGTTATTTAAATTTTGAAGCCATTGCAATAGCTTCATTTTCTTCGAAAATTCGCTAAAATCAGTCGAGCTTCCCTTTTCAACCTGGGACGAGGCTCACATCGCGGGACTATCTTCATCGTGGTGGTACAATCTCATATATTATAGGTAAGTTACTATACTCACCAACTATTATTAGCGGTACAATGTCGCAGCAAGTTCGAACCGCGTTACATCCATTCTGTCTCTTTCCTATTAGAGAAAAGAGAAGCATCAAGCCGAAGCATATTTATACACTCCTACTGAAACCATGGTTGGGAAAAACATTTTGCTGAATATTGGTGAGTGGTGCCGTAGTTCACATACTTGTACGGGTTGAGGGTGAAGAAATAGTGCTTCATCATTTTAGATAAAGGTTTCTCCTCTCTTTGGCACCATACTTATTTGCAATTTATACTTCGATTCACAACCTGTTTGAGCTCAATTTAAGCTTCAGAAGCAACACTTCAAGAAACCATAAAACCGTGGTATATACTTACCTCATCTACCTAATACAATATTGTTCATGTGAGAATGAGTGAGCTACAAAATAAAAATTTACAAGAAAAATAATTCGTGGCATCATGCCTCCATATTTTAAATCCAGGGAAAATTTGGAAACCGATGTAATAATAATTCTACCCAATCACCAGATACTACATTTCAAGGAACTGCCGGTTCTCATCTGGTTTTATGTAGCGCCACACCCATCCTAGTCATCTGATGTTACCCGTTATCAGAAAAAGTCTTTTGTATGACCCTGTGGCACACGCCCCATATAAATAATAAAGTCCCTGATGAGGCACAAAATACAAGGCGAAACTAGTCGGACTACCTAACTGAAGAGGCCACACCTTTTATTTCTTCACCCTCAACCCCTACAAGTATTTTGCAGAATTCTTCCACGGAGGATGGTAAGCATAGTGGAAGGATAGTTACCTTTCTGTTCATTCACTCGGGTGGTCTCATTTAATTGACAAATTGAGGTCATACAAAATACTGAATATGGTACATCGTGGCATTGTCTCACGTTGCATTACCGGCGTACACTGACTTCTCTCGATCGGACAGAGTTGGGCACATTTAGCGAATTTTCGAAGAAAATGAAGCTATTGCAAT
>JAEMON010000012.1:5523486-5542038 GCA_030264115.1 Lygus lineolaris
AATAAACCGTTGTGTAATAATTTGCAGCGTTTTTTTCTTCAAATTTGTGTTGACATTTGTCTAAACTGACCAACATCAAAAGATTAAGAGTTTTGAACTTACACAATTTTTGATTTGAAATTGTCCTGGGCGTGAGGAAGCTATGTGCCATTTCCAATTGGCAGAGTTTTAATTAGCGAAGAATGAAACAAAATCTTAAAATAGAAAAAAAAACCACGAAAAGAATGGGTTGAAAGAAACTCCGACAGTTTTTGTTGGAAATTATTACCTGTAGAAACGATTCCTGAAGCTTGTCTCAACTTAGCTGTAGACTCCCTATATGGTCAGAGTAGTAGATTATAGGAAGTTTCACCTTATTACGAATATTACATTACGGGTCCCTGAATGGCCCTTTACGGTGTTTTTTAATGAAAAAAAAAAACATTTTTCAACTTTTTAAGATGTTTTTGACCAAAACGCCAAAAACAGGCAATAAGGCTGAAATCAAGAAACACTTCAGAATGAACGTTGCTAGAAAAATAAATAATGTTGTGTTCAATGAAACCAACCTTCAGATAGGTATTTTATAGGTAATTTTTAATTAATTTGTATTTTAATCAAATATTTCAATTTGGTAATACTTATCCATAGTGGGGAAGAGTAAGGGATAAACCCAGGAACTTCTGATATTTTGCCATGAATAATAAGGGTAATCCTTTAGACAAGGTCAATTTTGACCATTTTGTCAGGAGCTGTCACCCTCGTCAAACGATTGTTTGTACGTACCGACATGATTGATGACTGACAAATTTCGGTTCAACCAAAGTGTTTTCCTAACCTCTCGTCCACTCTGAACCTAAAACTTGAACTAAATGCTTAACTAAAAAGTAATTTTGTTGAACTAAATGAAACTAAATTTAAAACTAGATTAGTTTTTAGTTTCCCCATTCAACTAAAAACTAATTTAGTTGTTAAATTAGTGTCAATAATCAACTAAGAACTAATTTAGTTGAAAATTTAGTTTCATTCAGTTAACTTAAGTAGTTTTTAGTTGAGAATTTAGATAAAATAAAAAAACTAAAAACTAATTTACTTATTGTTTTTCAGCTGCTTATCAACTTGAGGTATGGGGAAATAAGAAATTCAGCTATTGCTGAAAAAAAAAACACATAAAAAACCGATATCCCCACTTTTCATTTTAAAAAGTACCTTTTGAATTTTTGGATCAAATTTCATGGTCATAACTCCGGAAATACTCCTCCAATTTTGGTGAAATTTTCAGGGATTAAGCGAGTTAGACCTATGAATCGCATCGCCATTTGACCATTAGAAGCGTGTGCGCATGCGCAGACGTAAATTTCCTGAAACTACGATTTCTCAGTTTCTAATGGACCGATTTCGCTCAAACTCGGGGGTAGTAGGGGGCTGACTCAAAATCTAGGTATGCATTTCATCACGGTTGGATCAGTATTGGCGCAGTTGCTACTGCGCAAAGGCAAACTTTAAATTTGTTGTCAAAGGGATAACTCCGGAACTATTCTTTCAATTTCGCTGGAATGTTCACCAACTGATTCTATACGTTCATGTTACAAAAGTGAGGAAGCTATACAGCCCACTCAACTTGGCAAACGTTTTGGATAGAGATTATAGTTTCGACGCAAAGAGCCATAGACCAATAAAGATACGCCCTCCCACTGATTCTATTCAAAATATCTTTCCCTTACCCTCTTGGTTCAAACCCTGAAGATGTGAATTTCCTACATAATCTTCATCCCCCCTTTAGAATCCAGAGCCTCATATACATAGGATAATATAAGTTGAATCATTACCTATTTCTGTGTAGGTATTACTTCAATATTTCTTCCTCCCTCGCCATGGGCTAAGTAGGTAGGAATTAGAGCACACTCAGTAGGCAATAGGTATTGTGACCACTTCTGGGTATAACATCCTAAAAACCTAAAATCAAGGGTGAAATATCGTATCTCTACCAGTGAATCCCAGTGGGCCACATTACAAACAGGGCATGGTCCTGAGGTTCGGCACTTTTGAATGAGGAAATATTTCTCAATGTTATATTATTCGATTTTTTTTTTTTTTCAAGGTCAATGAAGAGGGTCGAAATATGAACATTACAAGGGAAAAAAGTATAATAAATTTTGACAGAAAGAAGAGGAGATTGAAAAATCACCCTACTGTGTAGGTGAGCTGGCGTTGGTCTCATTCTACGGCTACGCACAAGTCTCAGGTTGCCTGTTACACTTAGAGCTGTTTCAATGGTCAAAAACGTGAATTTTCTTGGTTTAATAATGTATATAGAGTTAATAAGCAATATAGAGAAACATGGGGTAGCTACCTACCTATATTTGGAATCAACGCAAAATTTCTATAAATTTAAAGAAGAGCTTAATTTTTTCCGGAAAATGGCCATTTCGGCACCACTGCTCGAGGACCCTTGATGTAGGGATGGAAATCGATTTTCGAATTTTTTTTGCCATCGATCGACTGTCTCGATTGTTAGCTCGAAATCGATGTTTGCCTTCAAAAATCGATTGCGACACATTTGTGGCCTTGACATTTTCAATGATTTTTTTTAAAAGAATAGTACGAGGGCACTATAAGCTTGGAGCTCGTCCTGTGCCTGTCTCGCACTATCCTTCGATGCCTCTCAGTGCTGAGGTCCAAGTTCCCTACTTAGCGTTTGATTAAAATATTGAACCAAGAAAGTTTTTAAATTCAAGAATTTAAAAACTTTCTTGGTTCAATATACAAGGTCGTACAAGTACGACTCCACCGTTATAATTTCATTTTTCATGCACCCATTGAAAGTTCCATTATTTATGTAAAAAAAAATTGAATAAATACAAATAATTTTATTTTGATAGACCAACCAAATTGTGATAGATAAATTACCAAAACATTCACATTTTTAATTAAAAAGAAAAAAAGGGAATGTTTTGGTAATTTACCTTTCAAAATTTGGTAGGTTTTTATTGATTTAAAATTAAATTCTTCTTTTTTAGAAAAATAATGGGTTTTGATAGGAAAATGACCAAAACATTCAGATTTTTTCTTTTTAATTAAAATAAGGTCAAATAAATTTCTTGAAAAATCGAATTTTTTCACCCGATTAATTGGTGCAATCGATTTTAAGCTTTCGATCGAGGAACGATTTTCAAAATCGATTCTTGGCGACCGATTTTGCATGCCTACCGTGATGGAAGCTCAAGTTTCAAATCGGACGAATGGTAACATTTTTCTCGTAACAAAATCAGCTGGATTATAACGGAAGTCCATAAGAGCTAGAAGCTATGTGCTATGTCAAAACGTTATTCCATTACGAAAATTTCGAAATCTTTCGGAAAAGCTTTTGTTTTGTTAACAGAGATCATCAGTAAGTGGAGAACACAAAGGAAGTCGGCGAAGTCGTGGAAATTATGACGGACGAAGGCGATGCGAAGGCCTTCACGCCCCCTTCCAGCCCCTGAAGAAGGTGTAGAATGTAGATTGTAGGACCCCCGAGAGGCTACGCCCCTATAAAAGCCGTCTGAGCCCCCCAGTCGTCGTACAGTCAGTCCTCAGTCCTCAGCAATGGAAGCTAAGGTAAACAATCGGACGTTTAATCGAGCACCTGACACACATACCTACTCGATGTTATTATGATTACATGCTCACATGAACATCACACTATAATAATCACAATGGTATTTTACATAATATTAGGTACTTATTAATTAATACCTATTATTTATGTATCTACCATCTACTTATCTGCCAATTACGAATATCACCACATTTTGATTCATTACTTCATTTTCTATTTTACTAGCAAATTTTTGAAGAAAATTCAGTTATTGCAAAAGCTACAAAATTATAGTTATGCAAAATTTCTAAACAATGTCTCCATGTAAATCCGCTTTACACCACTTTAAAACGATTACTGAAGTTTAACACTTTTATATATAGTTATTTGAGTTACCTATCTATATATTTCATATTTTTTTGTGTTATCCCGACCTTTTTTTCAATCAACTGTCTCGAAATCCTGTACCTATACATATATTTATTTACATAAGCGTAGCCATCAATTGACCCTTATTAGGTAGGCACATTACATTTTTTCCAACTTCAATTTAATAATTTTGGGTTTTGAAATTTTAATAACACCTGTTGATGCATTCATTAGTTCCAAGTTTGTTTTTGAAAAAACCAAAAACTTCACGAAAAAATATATTTAGTCAGATATCAATTTCGTAATGTCATTCACTCATACATTACATAAGTATGCGTCACATCGTACGATATCTGACCCTAGGATCGATTAAAAAAAAAAAAAAAAAAATCCAAAAAACAATTCAAAGTGTTAATAATCAAATTTTAAAAAAGGATGAGTTTGTTGGACAGAATTTTTGGAGTAGGAATACTTAGCCTAAGGGACCAAAGTTTGAAAATGTAGAGTCAAAAATCGCTTTAAAAATCGTGTTTTTTGATGTTTTTGGCGTGAATTACCATCTCAGAATCAGCGTCAAATTTCCTAAAAGAATCAACAGGAACACAGGAACTTTCTTCTGAATATCTCGTACATATTTCTGTAAAAAAGAAAAATCTAATTTATTTCGAGCTTTTAGCTTCCGAGTCAACCAAAATTCGCATTGAGGTATTCCAGTGAGTCTGAAAATGAGAAGATTTTAATAATATAATAATTTAGAATACTTTTTAAAGTCAACTGTGTTCTTGTTAACATTTTCCAGATGAACAAACGCTATTTTCGTTAACTCCAAGCAATATAAAAACATGAAATGAAAAATGAAACAAAAACAATTTGACTGAAAAACCCCGTTTTTCTTTTTCCCAACCAAAAACGGTTGTTGTTTCCCGGATAATTCAAGATAATACCCGGTTTAAAAACAGCTGCTAAACTCCTTGAATTCTATTAATAGTACCTATTTTATATAAAGTTCTTAACAGTACATAAATAAAAGAAAAACGTGAATTTGATAGAGACAGACTAAAATACGAACGGTTTTCTTGTTAACTGAAAACCTAATAAAAATTAATAGGTTAAGTAATTGAACCAACTTAATGTGAGTAAATGATATAAACAAATAGTACCTAGTAAATAATCTTGAATGGAAGGAGAAATTACTGAGATGAAGAAATGTATGCACATTTAACCTTTCCCTTATGATCTTGTTGCAAGGAACTGGTCAGAAACACGATAATGAATCAAACAATTCTTAAACATGCATGATGTATTAATGCATTTAATTCAAATTATTTCCGAATTTTCCGATTTTAACCGAGTCAACCTCAGTTAATCGAGTTTCTACTGTAATTTATCACCAAACGAAGATTTTATTTTATTTATTTATTTTTATTTTTTCTTGCTTTGCTTTGCTTAGCTACCTAATGATTTTATATTGACTGTTAAAATTTGGAATTAAATTTCGGAAATTAATTTATCATGTTGCAGCTCGCAGTCTTCGTAGCCCTTTTGGGAGTGGCGTCAGCAGGCGTGATTGACAGCTACGGCCAATCCTACTCAAGCCAGAGTATCGTCTCTCACTCCGCCCCAGTCGCCATCGCTCACGCCGCCCCCATCGCCTACGCTCACGCTCCCGTCGCCATCGCCCACGCTCCCGTTGCCGTCGCCCACAAAACCATCGACTACGTCGACGCCCACCCCTCCTACAAATTCGAGTACGGCGTCCATGACGGCCACACCGGCGACGTCAAGAGCCAGAGCGAAGTGAGAGACGGCGACGTCGTCAAGGGCAGCTACTCCCTCGTCGAGCCTGATGGCTCCAAGAGGACCGTCGAGTACACCGCTGACGACCACAACGGCTTCAACGCAGTCGTCCATAGGGAACAAAACGCTCATCCCCAGGTCCGTATTCCCCACCTACTTTACTCAACTTTTAACCCTTTCTAACAATTTAATAAGTTTTTATTTCATAAAATGTAACAATAAAATACATAAATGGATGAAACCCACACGTATGGGCTGTGTGGCGCGTGCGGGAATCTCGTACAATCAAATTAAATCGGTCACTACTGGTTCTAAATAATAAAATTTGAGAAAAATAAAATAAAACATTTAATTTACCTCCCCCAATAATATAATGTGGAAATTAATTTAAAAATAACATCATTCAGTTAGTTAACATCAATTCAGCAAATAAATAGATAATAGTAACAGAAAAGAGAATTATTTATAAATGCAACTAACAACAATCTACTTTCCTCACTTATTCCTCTCATCCGAAAAACAAGCTTACTGAAAATGTCGCCTCAATCGAACCACTTTTTTCAAAAAGCTGTATCCAACTAAACCACGAACCTTTTTTCAAAATTAGTTAACTGCATCGAAAACTAACAACTATAACTGCCATCCTAAGTAGTTGAAAAATTGGAACAAAATTATATCTCGAAAAATTGGATATTTCAAGAGAATTCAATTTTGATGCTTTGCACCCTAACGGCGAATTTTCCCCATGGAAATCAGTTTCTTACCATTCTATAAGGATAAGTTCAGCAATTTTTGTTATTTCTAAACAGGTGTCATTCCAAACGATAATCTGACCTTAGGATCGATCTAAAGATATACAATTCAATTTAATTCGTTTATTCATACAGAGGAAATCATACAGGATACGTATTTGAAATTGCACATTCCACAATTATGACTATACTAATTACATTCCGTTCCTAAGGTCATAGACCCGTCCAAGGACTAGTTGACGTTCTTGTAGTATAATTTTTAGGGAATAACCATAATGATAATAATATGTAACACAAATAAAGACAATAATAGTACATAATTCATTTTTTTACAATTTGGTTGTTTCTTTCTGAGTTTTTTTCTTATGCACAGAAATTACTTGGATGATTTCACTTAATAAGCTAAAGGATACTTTAAGTAACTAAAAAGATATGCATATATTTAATCAGGCACAATTCACATAATCCAGCTGTATACCATTGGGGGTACGTACGGGTATCCACACACCCACAGCTATACAAAGGTACCACTTTGAAAGAATACAATAAAATTTGAGGTTTTTGGTGTTAATTACCGTCTTAAACAATGGAACATACTGTATATATTTGGAAACAGCTCAAAATATCCTATAAGAATAGTTCACATAATATAAATAAAATATATTCATAGTTCAAAAATCGGTAAAAAATCATGTTTTGAAAATTCGCTCATCATTTCATATTGCATGGCTGGAACGTGCGCATTTTCACGAAACAACGTGTGATATTGAATTATATTTGGAGAATATGTAAGTAGTGCAGGACACACGAATAATTTGTTATATTAGCTATCTCATAACTACCTGATATTTACTTGTTGGTTTTCAGGTTGTCCATAAAGTGGTCGCCGCTCCCGTCGTCCACAAAGTGATTTCCGCTCCCGTCGTCCACTCGGCTCCTCTTCTTTCCTACGGAGGACACAGTCTTGGAGGACTCTCCTACGGAGGACACGGACTTGGAGGACTCTCCTACGGAGGACACTACTAGAAGGGCTCTCCCATGGAGGACACTACTGGAAGACTCTCCCACGGAGGACACTGCTGGAAGGACACTCCCATGGAGGACACTACTAGGATACCTCAAACACCCCAAAACGCTCAGACTTGTAAATAACCATATTTTTTTATACGTCAAATACATTTGACCACAAAAAATCCTCGTTTTTTCTATTTTATTTCAGTTGTTTACCCAAACAGGTCTCACTCTTGGTATGTTTTAGACGAAAAAAAGCCCCAAATTATTACACAACGGTTCATTATTTCACCTCACGGATAACCCTTTGTAGGGGTCCGTTAGAGTACTTATATGTACTATACTCCTACTATTTGATATTAACTTATATTCAAGATAAGTTGAAAATAGAAAGAACTTGTTTTGATGAATACCAAACTAGAACTGTAATATATTTTTGTGATCAACAGGTGAGGAAGTTATTATAAATATGGATGATTTCGGAATTTAGGAGTGGACAAAAATGAACTTGAAATATTAACAACTGACGCCACACCTTCACTGTTTGCGCAATTCAAGTAAAGGTAGGCCTTCAGTTAGGCATGAACAGTTCCTGAGAAGTAAAAAACCCAACTTGATATCTAGGAAAAACGCTGCAAATTATCACGCAACGGTTTATTATGTTCTTCTCCTTGCACAGAAAAATTATTAAAAAAAAAAGATTTTTTTTTAAACACCAGTACATACCTACTTAATTACCCAGAAAAATCGCCTAAAAATTGTTATTATTTTTTCTCAATATGAATGGCGATTTTTCTTCATATATATGTATAGCCATAGTATAATACTTCGGAAATAACATAAAATATCTAAATTTGACGCTAATTCCCCAATGTCAAGGTTTAACCCCTAAAAATGACGTTTTGACAAGATTTAAAAACGCTTTAGAGGTATAAATAAGGTGAATTAAATAACCACAAAACAACATATTTTACACCAATTTGTATTACTTTTTCTCTATAATATATGAACCATTAGCCGTTACAATACGGAAATTAGATGCGAGAATCGTATCGCTCGTGGGATCTAGGAACTCTCTAATACGATCCTATAAAATCCTCAAAATCTGCTGTGTTGCAGCTCGAAATAGATTTTCGATTCACTGTGACTCTAGGGATATAAATTTCTCTCAACTCTCCAACCTGGATGACAGACCCTCAAAATTATCTCAATTTTGACCAGAGTTCACTCCCAATAAATTGAAAATTAGAAGTATTTTTGATTGAAAATATACAGGGTGTCTCTCTTATGATCCGAAATACTTCTCCATTCTGTTCTACAGGTAATTTCCAACAAAAAGTGTCCCCTACAGATTTTTCTCAAACCACTAAAAACCTGATTTTTTTTCACTTTTAAGATTTTTTTCGTGTTTTCGACCTTTGGTCACTGAAAAGGCCACTACTCCCCTAATATGAAGAGAAATCCCAAATCTGAGTACATTCTTGGAAAGACCGTTAAATTTCCCGTCATTTCAGCCTCTTACACTAATTTGTTGAAGGGAACTTAAGGGTGAAAAATGAGCCCAAAAAGTTAATTTCGTCCAATCTTGAAAACAGCCTGTTTTTCAAACGCTCATTAGACTCCCATAATTCTAGTGATAAGTTATAGCGTGTAAGCCTATAAAATGCGCAAAAGCCTCAGCTTTCCAACGGTGTAGTAAGCTTTTATTGTTCAGAGGTAACGTTTTTGAGAAAATCGAGTTTTTATGCGAAAAAACGTGTTTTTCAAGGAAATCGAGTGTTTTAGGGTGTTGACGACCTGACCATGACTTGAGGAGTTCATGTCCATGTTCTTGAAGAGTAGTTGTCGTTTTCCAGGTAATTTTTCACGCTGAATTGAATAGTGACACTCCCGAATCATTTTGGCCGATAAAAGATTGATTTTCAAACTAAATAATGAATTTTTTGACATACCAGCAAAACTCAGATTTTAGTCATGTTTGTGTGTTGATTGAATTTTTCCAAATAATTATTGCTCAGATTTACCTCAATTGTCCACTAGCTCAACAAAATAGTTTTGATTTGACTTTTTGGCTTATGAATTAAGAAAAAATATATTGTTTTGACGTTTTCGGAACTAAGAATTTTTGTTTATAAAGACATACTGTGTCCCTATTGAAGGAATGGAAGATTTGAATAGGTTTTGGGGCGAAAAAACACGTAGTGTCCCTATAGCGGAATCTATGGGCCCCTGAATCGGGACACATTTTGACAATACACAAAATACGACGGAAAATGTTTTTTCTCGATTTTGCGACGTCATTGTGTCTGGAATCCAGTGAGGAACACATTCCAATAGTTAAAAACGCGGAAAACCAATTTCCTGTACTGGATAACCAACGAAAACCCGTCCCTATTGCGGGCCCTTGATGGGACATAATGGGGGCGGGAGTGTATATTTTGAGAATAACATAAAATATCAAATTTGGCGCAATTCCCCATTGTCCCCAAGGTTTAACCCCTAAAAAAGACGTTTTGATAAGATTTAAACACGCTTCAGAGGTATAAATAAGGTGAATTAAATAACCATAAAACAACATAATTTACACCAATTTTTATTACTTTTTCTCAATATGAACGGCGATTTTTCTTCATCACAAACATTGAAAGCGGCACATTTAGAGAGCAAATTGTAAATCAGGGGAAAAAATATACTTAAAGCTGCGCATTGATACGTGAGTATTTAAAGATCTTAATCTAACAACGTAAAAATATCTTACAATGACTTTTTTTCATCAAAAACCATCAACAACCAGAAAAATGTAATATTGAATACACTGGTTAGATGGCTTTAAAAATGTACTAATAAAAAATCACAATAAAACACGAACATTAATAATTTAAAAAATTATATTTTAGAGAGACAGTATTGTAAATATATACAACGTATAATTTACATAAGCACGTAACATTTAGAATGAGGAATCCTAAACCATGCTTCTGAAATTTCCTTACAGTTAAGAAAATCAATACGAAAAAAAAACTAAAAGTTTTTAGATTTTTTAA
Source organism: Lygus lineolaris (assembly GCA_030264115.1). Lineage (NCBI taxonomy): Eukaryota > Metazoa > Arthropoda > Insecta > Hemiptera > Miridae > Lygus > Lygus lineolaris. The sequence continues at coordinate 5,534,019 of JAEMON010000012.1, forward strand.
ATGATTTCATATAATTATAAATCTTTATAACTTTATAAATATTCATTATCCTAATTCTTAATTATTTAACACTTAACGTGTAGATACAACAACGTTTGAAGACTTGAAATTTTTAAAAATATAATCAAGTTATACGGAAAACGACATTTTAAATTAAGACATTCCTATTACTTAGAAGAAACTTAATGCGAACAAAGAGAGATCTTTTAGAGTAGGAGTGATTTGTGATAATGATAGGAGGTACTTTTGGCCACCGAGTAGCATAACTCAACAGATGAAAGCTCTGGCGAGGAGGGCTGTTCGATCGACCTGCGCCTAGTGTTGAGACATCGAACTATAGATTTGCAACTAAAATAATGGCCTCCGACCCTGCACCCTGCCGGCGAAAAATTAGCAAACAACCTAATCAATTCCCGCCACAAACCCTATAGGGATTTCTGTGTTGTAAGTTGGCAGTATTGCTCATCAATATTTCCTCATTACCACCATATCGCTGCTTTTGCCTTTTGACGCTCTAGTTTTTTATTTTTTTCAATTTCAACCAACTTTTTCTTTTGTAATAGCTTTTTCAAAACTGAGTTGAGCAGCTTGATAGCTAGTGTGACTCTTTTTATTTTATTTATTTTTTAATTTTTATTTTTAGCTCGATGCTATTTCAAAAGAGGGGAAAATGGGAAGAAGAAACATTTCAGCTGATAAATACTCGTAGTTCAGAAGAATGGGCTGTCGGAGGCCATAACTTTAGTTGCAGATCTGTAGCTGGTATACTAGTATATTGAAAACGTTGGTGCACAAACCTGGGTTCGAACCTCATAACTTCCACTTTGACAGGAATCTTCGTAAAATCAGTGATACTAGAGGGTTCCAAGTAGCTATACGCTTGCTTGGTAACAACGTTGTGTCATACCCAAGAAAATTAGAGCCGAGAACTCAGAGGTATTGTACTCATGATACAATCGTAGCATACATACGGTACGATCGACTAGATCCAATAGAGATTTCCTAGTAGTACGATTGAATGATGCAACACCACAGGCGTCTAGGGCGAGCAGACGCAAATGCTAACTGAGCAACTAAGCACCTAGTGTATTGAAAACGTTGGTGTACAAACCAGGGTTCGAACCTCAGAACTCCCACTTCTACAGGAATCTTCATAAAATCTGCGGTTAATAAAACTCAGTGGTATCGTATTGATGATACGATCCTAGCATACATACGCTACGATCGACCAGATCCAATAGAGATTTCCTAGTAGTACGATTCGAATGATGCAACACCACAGGCGTCTAGGGCAAGCAGACGTGAATGCTAACCGAGCAACAGCACGTTTTTATTGTCGTTTCTTTTTAAGAACACACAAATAATATTTTAAGTAGTTATTTATATTTTCATTAATTCTTAACTTTTGGACCCGCTGTCAAGTCCCTGGCCAGACATCTTAGCCCAGCTCTGTCAAGATATCCCAATAATTCGCCAGAGCTCCTCAACTTCTTCTGCACCTCTCTGATGCACACGGGAGAAGACCTCAGAGGCGAGTCTTGTAAGTTTTGATGTCAGAAATAGGAATCCCTTGTACAGCATTCTTGTTTTCAATCCAATTTCAATTTCCATTCCTCATTCCCATTTCTAAAAAGTTTGTTTTCTGACAAGAATTGAGACGTTTATAGTTTGGTGTTAGTTGAGTGTTTTTAGTGATTATTGAGTAGGTAGTTAAGTTTGCTCGAGTGAATTTGTCCTTTTAGTTGGAGTCCTTCGATTGGAAATAGACACCTGTGGTATCACACCAGACGTATTGTATCGAATCATATCTATCAGTATCAGTTATCACATCCAATCGTATATCAGTTGTCACAGGCTGCATAATTATGGATCTGAGAAGCTTCCAGTACACATCTCTTCTTGATGTTTTGATGGATACTCTAAACCCACTTTAGCATCCACGATGAACTTCCATTTCTCAACACATCGCTACTGTCGAACTCTGATATCACACCCGACACATTTCACCCCCTGCTTTTGGCTATCTTAAAGAGTTAAAATTCATTTCGAGGGGTCATGGATTGGGAAGGTACGACAAAAATTAATAACTCAAAAACTAGTTGGGGTTTTCTGGGAGGGATTTTAACCAATGTAAAACACGACATAGTTTTCTTAGATTTTTTTAAAATTAACGACTCATGAAACATGCTTGTTACCTATGCGCCACAAAAAACATGCAACATCTTCCTTCTGATAAAAGCGATCAAAAAACTGGAGGTCGAAATTTACGAAGAAAATACTGAAAAATTGCATTGGTTCATTTCCACGTTCAAGTTAGAATTCTACACACTATTGAATTGTTTTATAAATATTGGTAGTAACCTGAATAGCTTCCCTCGTCGTTTAATACAATAAAATCATTTATTTTCTGTTTTAAATCAATTAAAGCACATAATCTCATCACCTATAATAACCACCGGATATAAAAATAGCCGAAACCCCCATTTTTTTTCCCTCCCCTAGGTATTTTTGAGAAAAAACCTCCTACTTAAGTCAGTATAAAAACATGGAAAAACTAAACTACAATAAACAAAATACAAAAATTATCACTTTACAAGTAGCAATATAAATTTCAATATTAAAAAATTGCTATTTTGTTTTATTTTAGTTTACAATATCATGAGTATTATGAGTAGGTACTTGGTCATGAATGAGTTGAAGTGCTCAGAACGATCAAATTTGGCCACAATAAAGACGGATTTTCGTCACATTCGTAATATTCGAATACTGTTTAACAGGTGGATGGAGTCGAGAAGTTTGGTGTCATATTTGGACAAAAATGGGTTACTACTCAACAAAAATAGAGGACATCACTTGTTTAATTGATTTTTTTTGTATTTAGAGAAAAATAGCATGATGAATGAGAACTGAGAGAAGAGAAAATTTTGCTTCGAATGACCAGATTGAATCACAGCTCTCCCGGTTTCATTAAAAAGAAACTGGAGCCAATGAAAACGTGTCTATGTCCAAGAAAATACTGAGCTTGAATTGAATTGAATCTTTAGAATCAATTTCGACGGTTAGGTCATCATCAGTAACGAAGAAGAACTGCTTTTGTTTGCTACTGATGATGTTCAAATTCAACAGAACTGTTCTTGATTGTTACTGAAGTTCACAAGAAAACTGTTCTGGTTTGTTACTGATGATGTTCAAGTTCACAAGAACAGTTCTTGTTTGTTACTGATGATTTTCAAGTTCACGAGAACTGTTCTTGTTTGTAACTGATGATGTTCAAGTTCACAAGAACAGTTCTTGTTTGTTACTGATGATTTTCAAGTTCACGAGAACTGTTCTTTTTTGTAACTGATGATGTTCAAGTTCACAAGAACTGTTCTTGATTGTTACCAAAGTTCACAAGAACTGTTCTTGTTTGGTATTGATGATGTTCTAATTCAAAAGAACTGTTCTTGATTGTTATTATGTTCAAATTCACAAGCACTGTTCTAGTTTGTTACTGATGATGTTCAAGGTCACAAAAACTGTTCTTCTTCGTCACCGATGGTCACCTAACCGTCGAAATTGATCTAACATTGTAACTCATCATTTTCGTGGAAATAGACTACGTTTTAGTTGACTCCAGTTTCTTTTTATTGATATAAGTTTCCACAATGTCATCGTGAGTGAGTTCGCATTCTCCAGGTTCATTTGAAGGTAGTGAAATCGCAAATCGCACTCAGAAAACGCGATTTTTGGTATTTGAAATTCTCCTTCAGAATATTTGGCTACCTCTCCTCTGATACACAATGAACTTCGGATTTCCTTCACACTGCTCCAACTGCCCTTGGTCAATAAATTTGATGTTTACATCTTACAGTTTCATTTACAATTTCAAAAATGTCAAAAATGTCTGAAAGGGATACAGTCTCTAACAGTTGTTCTTAACACCTATAGTGGGGCGTCAATCGATTGAAATGGAGTAATCGATTACTTTCACGATTACATAAGTGTTGGTAAAAGCAATCGATCACATTTGCAGTTGATCACAAAAGAAATCGATCACTCCATTTTAATCTACGTATCACTCTAGTCCGTTAACACCTGGGAGACTTTATAATTTTCCAAAAAAGCTTTGTTGCACCCCAATCGATGTTCTAGTGGCACAAAAATTCGGCCATGTAGGTACCTCTTAATGAAGTGGTTTGTGGTTATATTGAGGTCTTACTAATAGCTAATTAAACAACAAAAAATTGATTAATCTACCTTCTTTACCACGATGACCGAAAACAGTGGCACTGATTTCCACACAAAAAATAATGCCCAGTCTTCATTATGATAAATAGGTAAATAAGCTAGTGGAAAAGCCGTTCTGAATACTTCAACAATCTCCGAGTAAATCGTGGTCAACTTCATGAGAAGTTAAAAATCCAGTGAAAACCTAATTTCTTTCCAAATTTGAGTCAGACTTTAAGCGATACTCCTTCGATTCCATAGCGTTTTTCATCCAGTCTCGTTCACGCGCTTAGATCTGGAATGTTAAGAAAACAAATACGTACAATTAAATAATGTGAGTATCGTGAAATCATGATGGTGGGGAGGTGAGGTGGTGGAGTTAGGGCCAATAATGGAGACAACTTTGTTGAGTTGTAATGGGGTGTGAGCATAGTTTCTTTTTGCTTGTTCAAATGAAAGATCTTAACGAGAGCTTTCTGAAATGGTGCAACATGAAGGAGGCATCATATTAGCATACAAGGGTCTTGAAGTTCAGGGTTGCTACGGGAACAGAACCCCAAAATTCCCTGACTTTTCCAGGTTCTCTAGACCGCAAAAGTGATTTTTCCCTGTCCTCTTCTAATGAGTTTCAACCCCCCCCCCAAAGAATGAGCCCGTACAATCCTTGAAAATTTCACCGAAATAAATGGAGTAGGTATGGAGAGTTAAGGCTATGAATACAAATTTAAAGTTTGCGCATGCGCAGTAGCTATTAATGATCCAGTCGTGACAAAATAAATCAGTTATTGTCTTGGAGTCAGCCCCCAACTATACCTACTCCGAATTTGAGCGAAATCAGCCCATTAGGAACTGAGAAAAATGAGTTGATGAGCGAATTTTCAAAGAATAATTTTAACCGATTTTGTGGGTGATTCTTATAGGAAAGTTTGCTCTGATTCCAAATATATCATTATGTTCCTGTGTTTAAGATGGTAATTTACACTAAAACCTTAAAAAACACGTTTTTTGACCCTTAATTGTCACAATTTGAACCCTTGGAGTACTCCAAAAATTCTGGCCAACGAAATCATCCTTTCTCTAGTTTATATTGACGTTTTAGAATTTTTGTTGATTTTTTAGATAGATTTCAGGTTCAGATGTCGTCTGTAGTGAGGGCGCAATTTGATTTTGTATTGATAAATGCCTGAAACAGACTTGTAACTTATACATTACAGAAATGCATATGATCAATTCTGTAGTGTAAATAAAATGAACGAAAAATTTTGAAACGCATTTATTAAAATTTAGAAACCTTGTAGGTATTTGAAGCATTAGCCTCACTAAGAACTAATAAATACTTGAAGACCGATTTTGCGTAAAATTCCAGAAGATTTTCAATTTTCCCTGACTTTTCCAGGTTTTACCTGACCACTTTCTTTTTCCCTGACTTTTCCAGGTTTTCAAGGTTTTCCAGACCCGTAACAACCCTGAAGTTATTGGAGAGTTCCTAGGGGTGCTTTTTGAGATACGAAGTTTCTCATCGTGGACTGCCGTACCGTATTGCAGCAGCATCTGCGCATGCACAACCAGTTGCGAAATTTTGTTTCGATATACGACGTCGTACCTCTTACAGAAACTTCGTAAAGTTTGTAAAGATACGACACTTTGGATACTACGGGAAGTTCGTATCAGTGGCGTCGTACCACAGAATTATCTTCCACAGCTTCAACAAGGCACGTTTCTGTCAAGTGATGCTCAGCATACACTTGAAAATCAATGTTGAGGTCTTCGGCAGACAATAAACCGAAATTGAATGAATTGAAGTATTCGTGCATGATAAAAACTGTAACTTTACGATACAACACTAATTTCATGACATGGAATAATATTGGGATACACACTTTGACAAGGTTAGCTTCCACTTTGCTTGACCGAGCCAATACGATACAAAAACTAGATGCGAATCTTCGTATTGCTCGTTGGGTCTCCTAGGAACTCTCTAATATATAATAATGACGTCACAGACCCCCCTCCCGCCTTGGGGGGGACCCTCAGGCCCAAATAATTCTGACGTCACGCGCCTCTTTCCAGCTCTTTTCTGGCTCAACCAGAAGGGATTTACAGTTAAAAAGGGGCTCACTGGGTTTTTTGAGAAAGCTGAACCCGAATTCGAGGTCAAAAATGAGAATTACCGACCTATGCGCACACCCTATTTGGAACATTGAGTAGTTATGTATTCAACAAAACAAATAATACTGGAGACCGGTTTCGAGATAACCTTTCAGAAATAAGCTAGTAGATACTCGGAGCGAACACATCGTTTTCTGGATAAAGGATGGGCAGTTCTACCGCGTTTGGATGGCGGGAGCGCTCTCAGATTGAAGCGGCAGACTCCGCGCATGCGCTAACGTGGAATTCACTAAATTTCGTTGTCACAGCTCCAATACCCACAGTTTTCATCCAGATTCGTTCAAAGTTTCTTGGACGCGAGGAAGCTATGTGCCATTATTATACTTCACGTGTTCGAGTATTGAAAAATTAACGATTTTCTCGCGTTTTTTTCAAGTGTTATGATTTCTCATCGTCGATTAAAAAAAAGGGATGCCAGATAATCATGAAGCAACCCCGTTGTGATCACTTTTGAGCAATTCTCTTGCAATATACGCTGAAAAAAAAATCATGTGCAGATCACACAGGTAAGACCAGACGGCATGCGGCATACTGGTATTATAGTTCACTCATCGATCACAATTATCCACAAAATACCTAAGACCATAGGTACTCCAACCAAAAAACACTGGAATATAACGTTTTGAATTTGAGGGAACAAAAATTTCTCAAATACCTAACGAAAGTGAAAACAAAGCTTTTATACAATCGGAAGCAAAAAAGTACTTGAAAAATAGGTAAAAAAACTAGTATGCATGACTCGAAGTTGTCCTTATTTATCAGACTTCACAAAGGAATCCTACTGTAGGTAATCCCCGCTTCAACCCTGGTAAATCAATTTCAACCCATTGTAAATCAATCCAACCGGGGCATGTGTGCGTCTTCATTTGCTCACAAAGCTCTTTCATATATATTTTGCTTCCTCACTACCGAAGGTAGGAAGCTATGTATTCGTGCAAGAAACGAAAAAAATTTTTGTCCTCCAAAATCAAAATTTCCACTTGATTTTTACGTTTCAGAGCTTTCTGAACAATTTCGGTTCCGTGTCTGTCTGTCTGTCGGTCTGTGGTCAATTCCTTGTCCCAGGCAAAACTATATGAAGATGTGGTCCGAATTTGATGAAATTTTCAGGGATTGTGCGGGTTAGTCCCGTGACGGTCCCCTATCAATATAATCGCCATCGGACCACTAGTAGCGTGAGCGCATGCGCAAACTTGAAATTTGTTGTCATAGGCATGCTCCTAACTCCTAAAGTATTCTACCAATTTCGTTAAAATGTTCACTAACTGATTCTATACGTCCATATTATTTGTACTAACCTAGTGGCTTAGAAGATGCAATTATAATAAGGCAGTTCAGTCGATTTTGGCGAATTTGTCGAAGCCCATTTCTTTCCAAAGTGTGCAGCGATCCTGGAGATCTTGGGGATCCAATTTGAGCGCTTGGAGGTCCTGGCCGATGATGTTCATGCGGTATTCAGGCGCTTTGCCGTTCAAAGTGAACCTGCAACAGACAAGATTTAACGTTAACCCTTAAAGACCAGCAGCATCTTTCTAGATACCTCTACTTCAAAGATTTTTCAGGGTAAGGAAATATAATGATTTTATATTGGTTGGTTTTTATTGGTTGGTGTCTAAACAGCCTTGTATTTTGCTTCCGAGTC
>JAEMON010000012.1:5551672-5572227 GCA_030264115.1 Lygus lineolaris
TTTCTTGTTTTGTTTTACACTCTTGTTGTAATTTATTAATTCATTATTTGTCACTTATTTTGTTTATTGCACGCGAGGTGGGACTGTATATGTCCTATGTGTAATATATTAAATAAATAATAATAATGCTTATATTATTCCTAATGGTTGAACTGTCTTACCAACTGTCCACTGGCGACCCGAGGAACACACGAAATGTTGGAAATTAATGCTTCATTTTACCGACCAGCTCAATGAAGACTGGATAGTAACCTGCTGCTTTTAGCTGCGACATTTTATGATGCGGCGATTTTACGTGTAGCATGTAAGTGCTACGTGGTAAGGTGGGGGGTTAGACTAGTTCAACCTTCATCAGCCAAATATTGGAGATTCCAAGTTCAATACATCAGGAATGTAGAGTCGCTAGGTATATACTCATATCTACCCTCTACACAACATGTAAAGAGCTGTGATGGAACATGCAGCAAACACAAGAGACAGATCGGTATATCAAGAAGAGTATTACAACAATTAATTGTAATACACAATTGGGAAAAGAAAGAGGATGAATGCATTGATACAGAACAGACCAAGGAGTTGGATAAATATGAAGCACGCTACTAGAAGCATGTTCCGCGTTTTTTTTTTTTTTTTTAATTTTAGCCCGTAGGGCTGATGTAGAACTAATCGGAGGTACAGGGGGAGTGCCGAGTTTCTGTATTTAAAAAAAATTTACATCATATTTATTTTGTAGATGAGCTTGACTCCCTCAGCTCTTCGTCATCGGGTTTCCAATCCACATAATTATGTAGGTACGCATTTCTTGAATACTCATAACGTTATAAGTCGAGCACAAATGGAAGTATTTCATTAGGTAGATAGCTAAATATTTACCGGAATCTGATTGTCGTATCTGACGAAAGGAGTCCAGATATCCAGGGTCAGACAGTCCTCTGCACCGTCCATAGAATTATTGGCGAAAACCTGTAAGAATAAATTATGGTGAACCCACGAATAATAAACAATTCAGGATAAAACACCAAGATGAACAACTGTTTGCAGCAAAATAGTGGATAAACACCCAGAATCCTTAGTTATCAACAGCGACATTGGCTTCTTCAAGATTTTAGAGAGCATGTTGTGTTGAGATGGATTTTTGGACATTGCGGGTGCCATCAGAACCCACTTCACCAAGAAGGAATAATACATTCACTTTCCTCATCTTTCCTAACTTTCCTTTCTTTTTTATAACTTTGATTTTTGTTCACTCTTAATTTATTTTCATAATAACTGTTTAACCGTTGATGGACTCGTATCACTTAGGTAGGTATTAAAAAGTATTATTTGTTGTATTCTTACCCGCTCATTCTGTCTATTTCGTCATTTCATTTGTATAGGTTCATTTTTGGAAAGGGCATTAGTATTATGCGAAATAAAAGACTTGTAATTAGGTATATTTGGGAGGTTAAGGGCAAGCTAGTTTTGGAACAGCTGCACGAGTAGAAGCACTAGATTGATACTGCTGCAATATAATAGTAGGCGAATAACTGTTGCTAACGTTACGATAACAGTTATAATATTAATCGGATTGCTGTAATCCTGAGCTTACCTGCCAACAAGAAGGAGTGGCATTGTGAGCTAGATAGGTGCCATTCCAGCAGTCGTAGATCTGCATCGGCTGAGGCGATTGGAACCTGAGACTCCCCACAGGAGGCCTTGCATAGGGAATTCCTCTGAACACGAACTCTTCTCCTTCCACAAGCCTAGACACAAAAAATCATTAAGAATAATGCGTAATAGGGGTGGGGATTCAAAGGCACCCAAGTAGCGACGATAGAGCTTGTTCCACTAGATGGTGAAGAACGATGAAAGCCAAATCAAGGGGCTGGGAGCAACGTCAGAGGTGTCGTGTTGAGACGCCGAAGTTCCTTCGAGGGTACTTAGGTGGCTTTAGAGTATCCAACAAAACACAGAGAAGAGATTGTAAGCCGAACGATGTACATTTATGTGTGTACAGGAAGCTTGAGAACTCGAAAATCATGCAGCCAAAAGCAACAGACGACAGACGGATTGGCTGAGCAGTTAGCGATGCAAATTTTACAGTTTCCTCTTAAAGTTCTCAGCTTCGAGATTCAAATCCACGCCTGCGCTCCAACGTTTTTGGTCTAGCCACGGACCGCTACTAGTTTAATGGCTTCCCAAGCCCGTCGTCCTGCGGGCCTTTATAGTGCATTGATTCGATGTCACTGGTTTGCCAACAAGAACCGACTTACCTAAATTAGGTTGGTAACGAAGAAATTTAATACTTAATCCCTACACTACAAGATTTCAAAAAGTTGAGGGGGATTAGCTTACCCTTCAACTGGTCCACAAGAAGTGAGGGCGGTGATGTATTTCCCTTCGCGGATGGGAGCGTGGGTAGGAACTCCAGGTCCGGAGATGACGGCGATTATTAGAATCAGCAGGAGAATCAGGAACACGAGGATACCACCTGACAGTAAAGAACAGTGTAGTTTACAAATTTACACTAAGCTACAGCACTATAAAGGTATGTCAGAGTCCGAGCATACGTTATCCCAGTGAAGGTGGCCTCTTCCTAATTTAACATTCACTAGGAGGAGTAGTTGACCTTATTCCAAATTAAACTTTTCAAATGGAAGAATGGAATTTTAAATTTTTTTGGAAGCATCTTACTTGGTTGCTTCCCCGGAAGAAACAAATAAAAAGATGTCACAAACCATCCAAATCGGCCGAAAATTGCATGAGAAATATTTGAAAAACTTATTGAAATCACTCCAGCGCCAAAGAGACCAGAGAGATCAGTACCAAACTTTGAAAATTTTAAATCGATCTCCAATACAAGTACCATAATGTTTTGGCTCAATAAGAGTCCTCTCTGGTAGGCAAAATAATGAAAAAGGCAGCCACCGGCACACAGTGTGGGCGATCCGAAAAAAATTAGGCTACGCCCGAAATGTATAGGAAATTTTGCGCTGATCCCGAATATACCCCATGTGCCTATACATGAAATAGGTAATTAGCTCCAGAAACATCAAAAAACCTTTAAAACATCACATTTTTGACCATTGGAACAGCTCAAAGTGGTTTTAATGTAAAAGACAAGTCCAATATCTGAGATTTCTGCGACGAATTAGACTAACGCCAGCTGACAAACACAGTACCTAACCAGATGTCGATAATTTTTCCAAGTTTCCCATTTTCTCGAATTTCGAACGTGTTCACACCTGAAGAGACAACGAAATGAAAAATCATGGGGTCTTCAACTTGTCTCTAACATGAAAACGACTTTGAGCGAAATTGCAAGGGTTTTTGAAGTTTCTGGAGCTAATTATCTACTTTAGGTATAGGGGTGACATGGGGTACCAACATTCGGAATCAGCTTAAAATTTCCTATTATATTTGGAACGTAGCTCAAGTTTTTCCAGGAAATGACCATTTGGCCAGTGTGCGTCAGAACGTGCTCAGGGAAATTTGACTTGGTTGCTGAGATGAAAATACTCGTACTTACAGACAGTTAGTTTGTGATCTTTGGCGATGTCCCACCACTTCTGCCAGTCTTTTTTTGCCCATTTGGACTCCGACTCGTCTTCCAGAGCCGCTTTTTCGGGATCGACCTGAAAATAAAGGCAAATGGGATTAATATAATGAGCATCACATTGAGCACGTCGAAGATATTGTTAGAGTTTAGAAGAAAAAGAGGCTTTAGAAGAAAACTTAGGAGACTTAAGATGAAAATATGTTGAAGAATGAAAACAGTAGTGTTTTCCGTTATATTGCACGACTCCTCGAAATTTGGAATACGGATTCGGCCTAAGGAATCCTCGAAGACCATCTCAAGGTCTCCTTGAAGCTCGAGGACCGTCCGTAAATCCCGCCCTCAGACTTACGAATGAACCCCTTATATGTCCGTAAAGGGTATAAATTCTTCGTAAATTTGTATCTCGCCTTTTTGTTTGCCTTCTAAAAAGACTATAGATTTCATGCAGGATCAAGAATGGGGACAGTTCCAGTCCGCCGCACAGAAACCGTGGCTTATTGTAAAAAACTAAACAGCAGGGCAATACAGGGTTCGGACACCACCTTATCTTAGAAACGTATTAAAAATGTTCTCTTTGTCTTACTTTGGAAATTTCAATCTCTAAATTTGTTCAAATTAAAAAAAATTACTTGGGTACTTCTACTTTCAGCCCTCTGTATCTCGGTTTTAACATAATAACATAATTTATAGGAGGTTCTTCTATCTTGTAAATAACTGACTCACAGACGCCGTTTTTTTTTTGTATTTTGGTGACGTTTCCGCCTTCATTTTGAGACCCTAATCATACATTATAATGAGTGATGGATGGGTTTTTATTGAATCTGATCAAGTAGAAAAACTCACTTCCACAACAATAGTTGTGAGTCAATTATTCAAAAGATAAAGGAACCTCCTATAACTGTACAAAAGCGCCAGGAGATCTACCACCTCCAACAACCATAAAACTCACAATAATTAATGCATAATTTTTCAAAAACCCGTAATTAGGTACTTACCAAAAAAATTCCACTAGATTCCTCACACCTTGAAACGACCTACGTCTAAGGAAAATGGTCATTACCACAGACTGAGTCAGACGAAGAACTTAAATTGTAGTTTTATATTTAAAAAAAAAAGAAAAGAAAAAAAGACGGATGTGGCTAAATGACAGAGGCGTTGTATTGTGCGTATAATTCACTCTAAACGTCATCCTGCCGCCCGTATCATATCGCCATTATATGGTACCCACCATATTAACGGTGACCATTATTAAAGCAAGCTCTTCTGATTAGGGATGAATGCTCAGATTTTCGGATCGTTTCCGGCGGACACCGTCCAATTCTTAATCACAGTTCTAAGCTTCACTTAGCTTTAGGACGACATCATATGAAATCCTCGTATCTTCATTTTGGCCAATTCGGAGAGCTAAAAACTGAATTTCGAGGTTATGTACTCAAAGATATCAATCATGACAGAACCAGGAGATCACCACAACTTTCTACTGTTGGTTGTGCTTCTTTTGAGCAACTTTGAATCAATTACTTGTACTTCAGTATGGTACCTGAAAATAATTCGTACCATTCATCATGACGAAGGAAAAACCCTGTGAAAACCTTCTACCTATTGAAGATTTGAGGTTTTCTTGATTGATTCTTGAAATTAATCAGTTTATCGTAATAGGCATTACCTACCTAAATTTTTTCAAACTTAACTTTTTCGCTCATATACCACTAAATAGGTACTACTAATACGCCACTGATACCAAGAAAGTTTCTGAAAATTTGTCTTTAAGTCGAATGTACTAGATATTCCTCATCAATTTTACTCTTCATTGCACGTCAAAATCTCTCAACTACCAATAATGTACCTGACTTTATAACTGGGCTTATCCCGGATTAGTTTAAATAAATAATAAGCTAAGTTTTGCTTACTTCAACGGTGTCGAGCCTGATGTTCTCCATGCCGTCTTCTTGGTCTTTGTGCTTCGTGACGTCACCGTTGGAGTCGTCGAGAGTTTCCATCGACGCAAGTCCCGCCTGCCCCGCTGATTCGACGTCTCCATCCTGAAATGAACAACATAGAGGAGTGATGTAGAAGAGTTGATGTCATTCCAAGCAAATTCAGTTCAGGGATGTAGTAAACTGGTCATCAAACCCCGTCAGCTTGGGGGATTTTCTTATTCACAAATTCGTGTTGCTGCTCATTTCACGACAAGTGTCAAAAATATGACTGGGAGTCACCACAGTATTTCGCTAGGAAATGAGGGCTTAAGTAACGCTGAACTGTGGCCCTAAAGAATGGGCCACAATTTCGTGTTGCTGTTAATTTCACTACAAGTGTAAATAAGCCTAAATCTCAACTACCGGAGGGTCATGGTAAGAACTCTTACCATAACATCATTACTACTTAGGACCAATAAAAAAATAAAAAAACTGATAACCTCCCCCTCCTCTACTCATTTTAGTTTTGAACAGTTTTTCTAATTTTTCTCAGCCAATTTCCAACGGATTTTGATGCTGTTGGCGGCATTCTTCCTATTTTATCATTCTCCAGGGGGATGAGGTGCCTTTATGCCAACTTAATTTTTTTTAATGATGTGAAAAATTCAAAATTTTGAAATTGAAATTATGCACAGCCGATCCCCCTGGAGAATCGAAAAACAAGAAGAATGCCGCAAACTGCATCAAAATGTATCAAAAATTGGCTGAGAAAAATGGGAAAAACTGAATTACATGTGTCCTTGGTCCCTTAATAAAATTCAAGCGCCTTTAAAACTGATCATTGTTTGTTATATATTCATATTCGTCGCAGACCATCTCACTACCTTACTGAGAATCATCAAAGTACCTCTCTTCATAAGGACATGGGTCGCAATTTGCTATTTTTGACCTCGGTATCGGATTCAGCACCCTCAAAAACCCGTATATACCTACCCGATTTTACAACAAACAACAACAAAAGCTCAAAAATATTGCTTTTAGAACTACTGTGCGCCGAAAGCTCCTTCGACTAAAAATTCACAGCTACCTAACTTTAAACTTCTGCACCGTTTGGCGGTGAATCAGGAAACATAGTAGGTAAAACTTGTAAACTTAAGAAGAACTTTTATGGGAAGTGAGATGAGATATAGAGTAAACGAGACCTTAATAAGAGGGCGATAGCTGACTCCCATCGGTTCGCACATCGCCGATCGGTTCCTTCGACACCAGTTCAAATTAGACTGAACAAAAACAGTTTGGCGAGCCAAATGGAACGCGAGGGCCGACCGAGTGGGGATGAGAGACCACAAATTTTTAACTGTCTCGGAAAACATCGACTCAGGGCGATATTACAGTCAACTTGACGACCTGCACGCTTTGGACAGCGCCCAACCAATTTCACGGCAAGGGTGACTAGTCAGGAAGAATTTCCCTGGTCGAGTATTGGAGAATATCGCTTACCCTGTTACAGAATAGTGACTTAATCGTTGTTACAGAGGCTGAATCATTAACCCTTCAGCACTGTGATCGGGTCAATATGACACTCAGTCCTCCACAATTTTCACTATAAACCACTCTCTCCCTCAAACCTTCCTTCTTATCTACGTAGGAATCTTGAACACCATTCACTCTGCCTCTTCGCCTTCTTACCCTGAAGTACCGAAAATCGCAATTCTGACCCGACCTCAGTAAGTAATTTTTTTAATCGGAATTATTACTTGGGTTTTCACGCCATTTAAGGAGGGAAAAGTTTATTTGTTTTGTTTCATATATTATATTTATTAAAATTTGGTTCAGTAGTTGATACTAGGTAATTTGCAGTTCACTAAATTGTTTGCCGTTCATAATTATATTGTTCGTAAGATTCCTCAAAATTACAGATTGTCAGAGGAGGAAGACCATTTTTTTCTTCTTGTGTTTATATGTCTTTATTTTATTATAACGATAGACTTACATGATCATTTACCGTTTCCATTCAAAACACTATCGAAATAACACATTCGGGTCATAGTAGCCCGACGTAGGCTCACGTAGGGAAATTCACCTCAGTGCTGAAGTTTTGAAAAATGACATTGGCTGAGAATACCAAATTAAGTAAACCCAGGGTAGGTACTAAAAACTATACGTAAAATCATGTCATAAGAAGCACAAATTTGAAGAGACTGGACCTAACGCGAAAACGACGGGGCACCCCTGATAAGTCGAAAACGACATCAAACGGCAGATTTCAGACAAAGGGTTTCGCACGCGTGAATGAGGGGAGAAAGCTTTTTTTCAAGTTTTAGCGAATTTTCGAAGAATATGAAGCTATTGCAATGGCTTCAAAATTAAAATTATGCAAATGTTTGAACTTTTTCTTCATGGAAATCCGTTTCAGACCATTCTAAAACGATTCCTGAAATTTAACACTTTTTTATAGGTATCTATTATGTATTTATATATTTATTTATATATGTGTCACTCTAGACGATATCTGACCGAGGAATCGAGATTAAAAATCCAAAAAAAAATTTTAAATGTAAATATAAGTAGAAAGGATGAGTTCGTTGGCCAGAATTTTTGGAATACTCCAACGGTTCAAATTTTGAAAATTTAGATTCAAAAATCAATTAAAAAAAACGTTTTGGTGTAAATAACTATCTTATAGAAACATATGGTACGTTCGGAATCAGCGTGAAATTTCCTAAGAATCACCCACCAAATCGGGTAAAATTATTCTTTGAAAATTCGCTCATCAACTCATGGTGCATGAATAGGACTTTTAAATCTTTAAACTGACAGGTATTTGGCGCCAAAACTTGATGATTCATTTTTTGGATAGTAGCACTACTTTCGTGATCTAAGAGGGTGCTCACGTGAAATTTCACGTTAGACGCGACGATCAGCACCAAATTTGCTATGGAGTTCACATAAAATGTGTTTTTAGGGCAGCGTTTCATGACACACCGAATTGAGAGACCTTCCTCCTTATTGGATGTCAGTCAAAAAGATAATGAGATGTGACAGAGTCAGCCGGTGAGGTTTGGATGGTACCTGGGCTGTCTTATAAGGATAAAAGTGTATAAAAAGAACTATCCAGCGGTAAATTAGATTAGCCAATTTACTATACCCAACGCCTGTTATTTACCTTGGATTTGAGTTTTCTAGGTACGAGGGAAGCCAGAGGAAGCTTGATGGCGTTGATGAGTTTGGGTTTCCTGGTCTCTTCCGTCCCTTCGTTTGGCTGCGGTTGCTCGCTGGCCCCTTCCGGTTGGTCTTGTGACGGCTGAAATCACCGTAGACAATTATTTATAGAGTTACGAGAACATTTCACTCCGGAAACGGAACACTACCTACGAATTTTCTCAACCGTGACTACGACGAAGGGTGGTAAACACGTACCTTCTACGTATAGCAACTAGGAACGGTAGAATCATCGGCACAAGAACATTCTATTGATAAAGGCCAGGATGTTAAGGTGGCTAAAAGAGCCATTTTTTAATGTATAGACCTACAAAATTCGTCGTAAAAACTAAAAAGTATACGCTCTAAATACAGAAACGCTGAAAATTTTAATGGAAAATGCCGCATGCAGTCGGAATTTTGAAATTTCGACTTCATATTTGGATTCAGCACCCTTGAAACCCCCCCAATCACTTATTTTCTCCCTTTTCGGATAACCCCATTTTGGAAAGCTCTCACTGGAATTTTTGATAAACGAATTAAAATGATCCCACCAACAACATTGTCATCACCGCACTCGACGTATCTTGGAACGTAATGAAACACAAAATATAAAAGTTGATGTTCAAAAAAATTGTTCTTGACTTCTTGCTCGATTCGTATGTTAAGGAACCTTAAACATGCGTAAAGTACGTCGTAGTAAGCGAATTGCTCCATAAAATATTCCCTTATCTAACAATGAAGAGCGAAGTTTACTAAACTTGCAATAAACGAGAAAGAAATATCACAAAAACGCAGTTCAATTCAATATTGATTATGGCTCGAAAAAATAATCAAAACTAGGTACGTTAAAAGTTATAATGAATAGTATACTCGTACAGGGATGGGAAAAACGCCAGAACATCGATTAGATTTAAAAACAATGCCAACTAAGTAACTACACGTTTTAGTTTGTAAAAGTACTACAACAAAAGTAGGAACTTGGTTTAGTTGCGCAAAATTAACTTCTGCTTCGAATTTTATAATATACATAATTTTAGGACTACAGGGAAAAACGGGTAAAGTACAGTTTTTGTGAAAATAGAGTTAAGGTGGGCAACAACTTCCACACGAGGTCTAGTTTTAATTGAGACCATGACACAGGGAAAAACGGGGAGAATGCCGCTCATAGCGGCGAATCTGCTTCCGAGTTACAGGGGAAGAAAGAAGGAAGTGAAAAACAGGGGGAAAACCCAGAAAAGTTGAGCAGCTGGAGCAAACTGGACTTTCCCCGTTTTTTCCCCTATGGTATTCAATTATAAAAGGTCGAAAGACGAGAAAAAAACACTTCTGCTTCGAATGAAGCCAACGGTAGCTCTTCAGGTATTTTGTCTCGAATTCAACTATTTTCGAAGTTTGATTTATTTGGTAAAGTCACTATCAATCATCTCTCCAAGTGGTGGTCTAATTTTTATGCAAAACTCTCTTTCCCAACGAGATGAAAGAGATATAAAGAACAAGGTTACATGGGAACACTTAACAACCATGCCTACGTTTGAAACTTGTAACCGACAGTAATAAGTATAGTTAAAAATCAAAACAAAACACACAGGTACCTGGTTGGTCTCGTTAAATTAAGGATTTTGTTTTATACAACGCTGATTTCAAAGTGTTTCGAGAGCCTGTTGAAGTGTGTTGTAGTGTTTTTGTAGCCGACAGACTAAGATGAGCGAGGTTAGGAGTATGAAGGTGTCACAAAAGTTGCGTTGTGAATTTATTCTAGGTTCTACTGTACATAAATATAAGGTTTAAAAAGTATAAATATGTTTCTTTATGTTTCTCCATTTTCGTCTTAAAAATACAATTTGTACTTTGTAATGTTGGTTTTGATTTGTCGTCGACTTTCCACGTCTCTCGCGCAGAGTGGGAGGTCTTTGGATTTTTCACAAAACCACTCAAAGACGTCATTGTTTGAAGAAAAAACGGTAAGATGGTAAGGTAAGATGCCGGTATAATAATCGGCCTAAATGTTCATGTAACCAAGGTCCTCAAAGTCTCCACGGACGGTTTTGGGTCCACTTTGTGAGTAGGTAGGAAACTCCACACGCTCACAAACTGTCGTTTCTGTGGGTTGGGATTGTATTAAGAATCTGACAATATCTTCTAATTCGTATTTCTGCACAAAATCATTCAGTACACTTTTATTTAAAAATGGATTTATATTAGATAGTAACTTGAGAAGGTACTGACCGATTTTCTTTTGCGGAAGGGCACAGGGACGGAGAACTTGAGGTTTTGAAGTGGAAGCTTGTTGAGGAAAGGGAAATTAGGGGCGGAAGATCCCTCGACCTTCTCTTCAGGGCTGGTCGGGCTGTTGACTTTTTCCGAGTTGGGAGTCTCGACGAGGAGGTCTGCCCTTTCTTCGCCTTCGTCTCCGCTCTGAAACTCGAAATAGAACCAGTTATTGCGGTGAACGTGAGTATCATTATGGCGCAAGCACTCTAAACAGTGAGTACTCTTCTCATCAGCACTCTTCTAATATTGGGCGACCATCAATTGCCTCACAGAAAAGAGAAAGTGCAGGAAATATTTATCGATTGCCTCCCGAGCCCACGACTGCAAAACTACGATTGCCTCCCGAGAGGTCGGGGCCTGAATTACGATTGCCACCCAAGGAATAAGGAGGTTTAGAAAATGACTATGGCTAAGCTGAGTATTATACAGCAATTACGTTTCAGAAAACGCGAGGGTTTCATCCTTTAATGCCCGCGAGTCCTTCCACCAAAATTCCGGTAATAACTTCGTCCCTTCTCACCCTAACATGTCTGTTTTTTTCGGTACTTCAATCTTACCAGATTGAAGTTTACTGTAAATTCAACTCCTTGGATGCAGTTCATACGCCAAGCTCGAAAACGCGGGAACGATTGCAGTGTATTACCAAAATTATGGACCGCCCTGACGTCACTCTCTACAAGTTTGTGAGATTGGTATGAGCAAAATTTGCAAACATTTTCGACGGCAACAAAGAACAACAACTGTATTCTTCCTATGACTGTTATCCGTATCATCACTACTGTATTTATTATTTATTATTATTATTAGAATTAGATAAATTATTAAATAATAAAAAAAACAATTTTTCTAAACTAAATCAACAACAAAAACAACAAAAACTAAATCAAATGTGCAGGCAACTAAACATTTACTAAGGAATCTGATTATCATTTTTATGTACAACTTTTAGAATCAGTAATTTAATTGTTGGAGTAAGATTAGAACTTTAGGAACTATAGTGTTTCTGATCGTTGAAAACTTGATCAGATTCCTGGCATCTACCGCAGGTCAAATCAGTCACTTCAACCCGGACCACATTGTGACCCACGAGATGCCGATCTACGACAGGTGGGCCTAGAAAACAGTGGAAATGAATAATTAATTTTCCGTAGCTGTCATTTTTCATGGCTCACACGCACGAACAGATAACGCTGGTTATTTCATCCAACACCAGGGGTTTCTTTTGTTGTGTTTTTTTTTTTTTTTTGCTTTTCGATCGATCTTATCGACAGAAATTACCGTTCGTGGGTCGATAGTTTCACTACTGTTCGAACTGAATGGGCCTCCAGTCCCCCCTTGAAAAAACACGTTCACGGACGACACACACGAACACACATGGGACGCTTGAAAAGGGCCTAGATGGGTCCTCAGGAGCTGTTTTAACGTTGGTGAGGGAGGGGGGCCCTGCGGCCCTTTTTCGGAGGTCCCCCATTGATTTCTAGGACACAAAAGGGACCCTTTTTGATGAGAAAAGGGGAGGCGTGTGGCGAGATGAATAATTCAGCTGTTTTGTCGCTCGGAGGTGGCGGGTGCTCTACTATTCTACGATAATACCTACTGGCTACTAATACTACAACACGTATCATCACATACACACATCTTCCCTCGTAGGGGAATGTACATTAGCGCAATTGAAAATTAACACAGCCCGTTGCTAATTAAAGGGCACAATTGTGTAATATGATCAGGACAGGTATCAACAATTGTCCACCATGCATAAATAAGAAAAAAGTTCCATTCATGCAACATGAGTTGAAGAGCGAATTTTCAAAGAATAATTTTAACCGATTTTGCAGGTGATTCTAATAGGAAATTTCACGCTGATTCCTATGTTTAGGATGGTAATTCACATCAAAAACCTCAAAAACACGTTTTTTTTAAAGAGATTTTTGACTCTAAATTTTCAAAATTTGACCCCTTGGAGTATTCCAAAAATTCTGGTCAACGAACTCATCCTTTCTTTTGATATTATTGACATTTTAAATTTTTTTTTTGGATTTTTATCTCGATCCCTCGGTCAGATATCGTCTGGAGTGACACACACACACACATATATATATATATATTATACATGGAAAAGTGTTAAATTTCAGGAATCGTTTTAGAATGATCTGAAACGAATTTCCATGAAGAAAATTGTCAAAAATTTACATTACAAAAATTTTTAATCCATTGCAATAGCTTCGTTTTTTTCGTACTCCAAAAATTCTGTCCAACGAACTCATCCTTTCTTTTGATATTATTGACATTTTAAAAACTTTTTGGATTTGTTATTGATGTTGTTTTCGGAAGGAGTTCTACGAAATAAAAAAAGAAAAACTAATCAAACTTCATGGATTTGTTATCTTTATTTTAGTAATGCAAATTTTTGAAAATTTCCTTCATGGAAATCCCATTCATAAACGATCCCTGAAATAAGGACTAGAATAGACATTTTTGAGGTGACCGACCAAAAAACAAATTAAATTACTATTTTGTAAGCAAATTTGTTTCTTTTTTTTGCCGTTGGTTGAGGAGTGAGCTATTTTAGGGCTGGAGGAGAGAGCGTGTCCGTTTTATAACCCACTCCCATTGTACACCTGAAGATGCCTGTATCTCAGGTGAAATATATAGTCAAAAAGTTCCATTCATGCAGCATGAGTTGGTGAGCGAATTTTCAAAGAATAATTTTAACCGATTTTGTGGGTGATTCTTATAGGAAATTTCACGCTGATTCCGAATATACCATAATATGGTATTATATATATGCGGTATTATATATATTATATAATGTCGTCCTGAAGCCAACGCACAAAATAATATAGTCTTGTACTATCGAAACACCATGACAACGAATAGTGTAAATAAGATTTGTACAGCGCATGTATGGAAATCAAAATTCAATCAGTAATCATGAACCGATGTGCACAGAACAGTAATAAGAGACATTCAAAATGGACAACCACACATATTTTAAATTGTCACAATAATTGTGACTTCCAGACCACCCTGCGTACCGCGACCGCCTTCCAGCCAGAAAACTCTTGTCAAATTATTGTAGATTCACAAGATCGAGAACGTGGGAGTAGTTCGAAATTGAACATTTGCTCACCAGATCGAGAAAAAGAGAGTAGTTCAAAGTTGATCATTTGCTCACCAGAGTGCAGAGGCACCCCTCTTGAATAGATGTCAAATCGAGCGTGATGGTATTATATATATATTACATTATATATCTTAAACATATTAACATATTATGTTAATATGTTTAAGATGGTATCTCACACCAAAAACCTCAAAAACACGTTTTTTGCGATTTTTGAAACTAAATTTTCAAAATTTGACCCCTTGGAGTACTCCAAAAATTCTGGCCTACGAACTCATCATTACTTTTGATATTATTGACATATTAAAATTTTGTTGGATTTTTTATCTCGATCCCTCGGGCAGATATCGTCTGGAATGACACATACTAGTATATAAACATAAATGTTATACCCTGCCCGCTGCCTGGCACTTCCATCTATGATTGTTGCTCGTAATAAATATTGTTGTTATTATTAGCGGTATAAACATATATATACCTACATATAAAAAAGTGTTAATTTTCAGGAATCGTTTTAGAAAGGTGTGGAACGGATTTCCATGAAGAACATTTTCAAAAATTTGCATTACAAAAATTTTGAAGCTATTGCAATAGCTTCATTTTCTTCGAAAATTCGCTAAAACTACCTAGTTTTCCTCTTGGAACTAAACCACCCATCTTAAATCTACTGATAATTGGCTTTGGACAGAACCAACAAGTTAAAATGATAATTATTGTATTTTTGAAGTTTTGGGGGAATTCAGCAGTTTTTAGGACGTCCAGTTTGTCATCGATCCTGGTTCGAACTGTTTCAACTGCAGCCTCGATCTTGGTTTGACGAGGTTTTTATTGCAACGTCTTATTAGTATGACTGCAAAGTCTTCCTTAGGTTCGACCTCAGTTTGCCCACAGTAGCCCCGACGTTAATTTAACAAGATTCCAACTGCAGCCTCGATAATGATTCGGAAAGTTACAATCCGCGGCGTTACGAGGACTCAAAATTCTTTTAAAAAAATAGTAATTACCGACTTTTTGTCATTTAGATGTTCGGGTAGTTTGGGACTGGCCCACCTTCATATTAACACTTCAATGATCTTAAATTGTACTTAAATTCCTCAGAGGATTGTTTTTTTCCAAATGTTTGCATCTCGTATTTTCTATTTTGCCTTAAACTTCCCAGAATCCTTCATTTTCACTGATCTTCGATTTTTGAATGATGCCAGGTCAATAGACTGAAGATGTAAGGTCAACGGACTTCTTGACAGGCTACATCCAGACTGAGATGAGGGGGTGAGGAAATTCAGAAACAATCTTTGAAGTTTTTAATAAGTCGCCTCCCCTCCAACCATAATCAAGAACTCCGGAATTGCTTACGCTGTGAGAAACTGTTATAACATCAGCCATCTACGGCGAGAGGTGCTGACGTTCGTCGAGATAACACGAACGAGTTGGCTTACCGGCTGTCAAAAGGACTTGGTTCCGGTTTATGAGTAGCAGGAAGAGAAGGGAAACTGAATAGATTACAAGGGCCCTCAAAGGGATTTTACAATCAATAACAAGTTTCATAGGGCAGCCAAGAACCTTTACGAACAACCCCGTTACACTTCCCTGAAGACTACGACATTCTAGAGGGGCTCTACCAACGATGACAATCACGGTTTACGTTCTGAGCGAATCACTCTCTTTCGTACAAAACTGAGGCCAAACAAGGTTTTTAAGATTCCATCAGTTTACTGTTTTTTGAAACAGTGAGAAGTTTGTATGGACATTCAATATATATAAACCGTAGTTTGGGTCCTTCTCAAACTGATATAGTGGATCCAGTTGGAACCTTGTCGAACCAATTGGCATATTTCCCTAATTGGAACATACCTAATACAATACTACAATAATACAATACTCCCCCAAACAAAAGTAGGGAATTTAGGTCTAACAAATTTTTGACTCAAGCATAATATTGACATAAGCATTTTCATGTAGAAATGTGAAAATCGTTGCTGACGTACCTACCGAGGTCAAAAATCTCAAATATCTCTGGTACCACGGAAAATTCGTTTCCATAATGCATGCCGTGCACAAAATAGTTTCAATAATATTATCATTGGTCGGCTGCATATTAGGTTATATATCGACCGATTCAGCAAATTAACGCAAAAATGGGGAACTTGCATGGGTAGGAATTTTGCATTTGGAACCTCAAAATCTTATTCAGCGCCCTTTCAAACCCCCCTGGTGACAATTTTCAGCTCGAAATTACGGCTGGTTTCACCAGAAAACGGGTTGGAAAGGGAGCGCTTGACGTCATTTAGGTCCCGCAAAAAGCCTGCCCGCGATCGGATACCCCTCATGTAGCACCTTTTTGGAAAGCCCTCATTAAGATCTTTCAGATTACAAAATAAAAAATAACCATGCAAGTTCCCCTTGTGTTTATTACATATTTGAATGAAGCCCGAACAACTTTCATATTACATTTTATATCTTTATAAAGGTATTATATTATAAAATATTAGGATAACATTTTACTACTCACTTTGGTTTTATCCCTTCTCGTACTCCTGAGGAAACCTGGAATTTTTATGCCGCCGATCGGTCTGTGGCCTGCGCCACCCGTCGCCGCTGCTTCTTCCAGAGCCTGGAATTCATCGAGAAAAAAGGTTCAATGTCTAAACATGGTGTTTTATTATTTATATATACTATAAATATATATTATATTTTAGATAAAGAAGTTCAAAAGTACCTACTACCTATGTACCTACTAAATTGTTTAAAAAATGTCCTATTTTTTTACCTGTATCCATCGCAATAAGTTGCCTCATTTTTAGATAACTTATAACCTTTAGATAACATTAATTTCGCATTGAAATCTACCCTAAAAATAATAGATAATATACTCATTCATCTTCATCTAGTCATGAAGGTAATTAGCAATAACTCGTTCAATGCTCTGGGGAATCTGATATGCCGAGGCTGAGATCAGGAACCATAAACAAATATTAAAACTGGCTAAGGAAGGGTGTTCGGTGAAATACTATTAACGTTAAATAAGAATGAAGAAGTTCTTAACAAAAATTTTAATAATATTTTACAACAATGACTCGGGAGTGGAAAAGACATTACAGTAGACAGGAGATGACTGCTATCGAGTATGGTTGGTAAGGGAGGGGAGCTCCACTATTGTCATAGTCCCTGCCATGGAGGAAGGGGTCATTGTCATGACAGTATGCTTTTGTCAGGTTTCTTCCGTATTCCAGTAGGTACTAAAGTGATAAATTTCAAATAGGAACCTCTAAGCATCCTTCTGGATCAGCCTCAACGTTGCTAGACTGCAGCTTAAGTCAACCCTAAATACTTCACTGTATTGCTGGTATTCAAGAAACAATATCGTTTTATGGTGTCCTTGCCTCATTCTTTTAGTACTTAGTAGTGTAGTAGAATTTTGGAGTGACAATATCCTAGTATTCCTGAGAGAAAAACACGAGGACCAGCCTCAGAAAATTCACCCTAAATCCGCCATTGGTTCAATGACTTGCTGCCCATCACTACTGTAACAACTTGGTAGCACCTCCTTGGAGCCTAATCGTTGACTCATTTTCTGACGAAATACCTACTGAAGGGGTATTGAAAATCCTATCAACTCCAGGATTACCGATACAATTAAGAACTCTCAAGATATTAAGGAATTGATGGTCAGCTTACCTTTTTCTTCTTTTCGATTTCCCCTCCCGCGGCTCGTGTCTGCTTCCCGGTCGCAGATTTCTCTTTTTCCTTATCATCTTCATCTTTGTTGTTTTCTTTGTCTTTCTCGCTTTCGAGCATTTTCTTTCTTTCCTCGTCTTCGATCTCCAACTTGTCGACGCTCTTCTTGTCGTCTATCAACTCCGACTTGACCGTCTGCTGGTCTGCAGCCGGCTCAGTCATTCTGAAACAACAGAAAATGGGTATTTTTGGTAAAACATGACGAAACTGATGAGAAAACTCTCTTAAAGTAGGTGGATAGCGATCTCATAAAAAACGGTGGCTTTCGCTCGTGGGCTACTCTCATTATTAAAAGTCGTTCCCTACATACCACAATACAAGTTTTCTAATTTACTATTTCGGTCACTTGTTAAATTCGATTGTGAAAAGTGATTTTACAAGTTACAAGCGCATATACATGTATTACAAGTTTGTAAAATAGGACCCAGATGGGCCAAGGAAAGTGAAAGTAGGTAGGTAAGTTATTTTCTTCTCCCACAACGTACCGTACAAAACTCCCACTGGTTTATAATTATCCGTACGCCTACGTATTATATTAATTATTACAAAACAGACTCAAGTCAAGTGAGAAGATTGACAAACAGTTTAACTACATGAAAATTGACAGTGTAGGGAGCTTATATCATACATGTGCGGTATGAAATTTGTAACATTATCTAAGAGGACCCTCAAAATCCATTGTTAAGAATGTTTAATGAACCAAAGCGAGCCTGCCAACGTCTCGGTTGATGCTCATGAATAGTTCACCCCCTCCGAGACTATTAGACGTCTCCCATTAGAACTACAGTAGAGCCTACAGCCCCCAGATCCTGGCAGGGATGCCAGTCTAGGGGGAGCAAAAACCCAGCGACGATGCGAGGTCGAAACCGGCGGAGCGAGGTTCCGGGCGCGCCGGCCGGCTGTTCTCGCACCGCCAAATCGAATCTCTGTCATCTGATCAACAGTAGAGAGAAACTGCTGGAGAATCACAAATTACTCCTTTTTACTTCAATATCCATAACTCCTCTGTGTCATTCTGATCGAACACCAATGAACAGTTTAGTGCAACAGATGGAGAATCAAAAATTAGGTACCTAGGTACTCCTATTTCCGTCAAAATCAAGAAGGTACAGTGTCATTCAGATCAAATACCAGAATACTATGACAGCTGGAGAATCAAGAATTCCTGTCCTATTTCTGTCCGCACTCTCAGATACAATTTCGTTCTGGTCGAACACTTGATAGCAATGGCTGGAGAACATCAAAAGAGAACCAAAAATAGGTAGGGAGGTCCTCTTATTTTTTCTGTCAATATCAACTATCTGAACACGTGAGAGCAAGAGCTGGAGAATCAAGCATTAGGTTGGTAGGTACTCCCATTTCTGTCAATAGCTGAACTCATACATACAATGTCATTCTGATCAAACATCTGAACACTTGAGAGCAACAGTGGAGAATCACAAATTAACTAATATTTCTGTCAATTTCCCTTCTCTAAGGTAGGTACAGTGTCATTCGGATCAGACACCTAAACACTTGCGAGCACGAACGGGTGAATCACAAACTACCTATTCCTATTTATTCCATAATGAAGGGTAAGGGGGGAAAGAACAGGGAATGTTCATTTTTTCCGAATTCGAGCTCAATAGCGCATTCTGTTGGTATTCGGAGTCAAAAAATGTTCACATTATGTTAAATGGAACTCATGGGTCTCAGGATATTTTCTTTCCCTACTATAAAGCGAAAAATATTGATTTTTTTTAAGTTCAAAATGAAAAATCTGCTTTTTTTCAAAAAGTACTTTTTGTGACATTCCTTACCCTTCATAATATTCTCAGGTAGATATGCGGTGACATTCTGTTCAAATACAAGGACACTTGAGTGAAACAGCAGGAGAATCAAAAATTAGGTAGGTACTCCTATTTTTGTCAATATCCGTACGCTCAGGTACAGTGTCATAAAAGGATAAAATACCTGAACACTTGACAGCAACAGCTGGAGAATCACAAATTACATCAATATCCGTACTCTCTCGCAAGTACAGTGGTATTCTGATAATCACCTGAGCGCTTGAGAGCAGCTGCTGGAGAATCACAAATTCTATTTTTGTCAACATACGTTCTCTCAGGTAGATGCAGTATCAGTCTGATCAAATCCCAGGAAACTGGAGTGTAACAGCTGGAGAATCAATCCTATTTCAGTCAATATCCGATCTCTCATGGAGATACAGTCACTATAATACAGTGCCATCCGGATCAAACACCAGAACACTTGAGCAGGATATTAACAAATAACTCCACCGAATGTGGGTCTAGTCACAGCTGAAACGTCGTGCCAATACAATGTAAGTATCCCGATTATTGTAATACCGGGATATAACCCCAGATATTATTGTAATACCGGGATATATTGTGGAACCGACTATAATTCCTTCATTTAAATATTTAAAACATCTGAGGCTTCACTCTACTTTCCTCATACTCACCCATAGAATCCCGAAAAATTGATATTTTTGTGAGTTACTTATAACGCTGATTTCGGTCCTCATGATTTTTCCCTGGAGTTGGTTTTACTAGGTCGGAAAAAGACTAAGAAACCCTGTGAATTTCATCAACATCTTGATTGTCAAGAGAGATTTTGGAGGAAAAGCTCAGAAATGCGCTATAATAACGACGGTTTTCCACCGATTCTGCTTGGTTTCTCCCATAAATGATTGACCAGGAAGGATTCTTGCTGGTCCGTCCTCATATATATAGAAACCAAGCCTCAAATCGGAATTTTGCTTCCT
>JAEMON010000012.1:5577531-5592310 GCA_030264115.1 Lygus lineolaris
ATTTCACGCTGATTCCGAATACACCATATATTATGTTCCTATATGGTTACATACAAATTTACACGAAAACCTCAAGAAATCGTTTTTGGACCGTTATTTTTCAAAATTTGACCCCTTGGAGTACTCCAAAAATTGTGGCCAAAGAACTCAGCCTTTCCCTTGTTATTATTGACATTTTGAATTTTTTATTTTTATTTTTTATTTTTGGATAGATTCCAGGCTTAGATATTGTCTGGAGTGAAGATGAAGAATTGGAAAATTACCAAATTATGAGATATTCATAAATTAATTAATAAACAATACGGCATGTTTTAAACCGTCTATCGGAAGTTCCAAATGGCTGAAAGTTGCTTAGGTACTTACAGAGATGCGTTGCACTTGATGTAAAAATAAAGAAATAAAAATATGTAGTAAACGAATGAGGAGGAGAGAGAGAAAAAAATAAAAAAATACTAAAACATTTCTACAAAATGAATTGAGTATCAAAAGTTAAATTCGCTAACAAGCATCGTACGGAAAGGCCAAGCTGAAGTGCAAAATTTGGCTACACTCCTCCAATCCTGAGCGCTATTCAGATATAGCGATATACTATTATAGATATTATAATAGCCAATCGACTCTTCACACGACAAGACAGCTCTGTGAAATGCCTTCTATCTTAAAAAAAGAGTACTTACCTAGTTAACTAATATGAATTTCATCAAAACTCTTATAAATTCTGTACCTATTCAGATCATACACTTCGACATAAACAGAGTAATCTCGCAGTTAAAGTCAAATTGCTATAATTCTCTTGAACTCTCTAATTACGAATGCGGGGGAATTTGGGTGTTGGTTGATAACGACCAGCATGTCACCACTTGACACTGCACAAGTGCTAGAGTATCTTTCTCACAAAAACCCCTCAATTTATAATGGAAACGATGTCGAAAAAGTGGTAAAAACGACGTTTATTTGGCATTTTTGCTAAGTTTCCGCGTTTTGCGCTCATTCTATACGCATTTAATGTATATAAAAATTAAAAAATTACCTCAGTAATATGTGAGTTGCGAAATCTGCAAATAAGGAGAAAATAACACATTTTTGCAAGTTTTTGGTCAAAAACATAATCCAACTTGAATTTCCCTGAGCTAGCCAACTTCACGGACAAATCCCGCAAGGAAATAATTGAAAATGCTGGGGTTGACTTTTGTCCACCTAGATCCGTCATTCGGGTTCCACTGAATCGGATGGTGACGCTCCTGACCCATTCTGACGGATAAAACATTTTTTGAGAAAAATCTCTCATTTACCTGTTGTGTTACATGTTATGAACAATAAATTTGATAATAGTGCGTTTTCCTAGCTAAGCGACGTTCAATTGCCAACGACAAAACAAACATCGCGTTCTTACCAACGAAAACTTTCGAGTTTCTCGGTATTCAGAAAAAAATTGGTATAAAATTGCGATGGTGATCAAAAAAGCGGTTTGCGTGGTGTATTCGAAGGGGAAGAGCAGGTACGCCCTCGACGAGAAGAACTTGAGAAGCGTCCTCGACGTCGACGACGTGAGGGACCGTAAAGTCGTCGTCGTGTCGCTCGTCGGGGGTTCGCGTACGGGAAAATCCGTCTTGGCCAATTTCTTCCTCCGCTATTTGGAGAGCCGATACGGCCCTGAAAGTAAGATTATTTGGTTCGTTCCATTATTGGTTCAACCGAACGAGATTAACCCTTCTTTCCTTATACAGCATTCGCAATCTGGATTCACCCTTTCGCGAAATCAATTAAACCCTTCGCAAATTGAATCAAATCCTCTGAAAATGACAGTGAGGGGTTGACCGACGGGTTTCATCCAATTTGAGATAGGTTTAATTGATTTTGCGAAAGGTGAATTCAGTCTGCGAGTCATTTCAACACATGGATGGTCGTCGTATTGAGGATTAAAGTCAAATTAAGAACTGTTTTATATCATGGATGTGTATTACGAAGAACGGTACATTTAATTATATTTTATTCATCGAAAAGTCCGTAGATTTATAAACTTAAGTTCGTGGTAGGCCGGAGGTAAAGAGAATACGTTGTCTGTTTCCACGAAAATAATGAGTTACAAAGTTAAATCGATTTCGACGGTTAGGCCTTCATCAGTAACAAACAAGAACTGAAGGTACATCAGAAAGAGCACAGCTTATATATAGTCACAGGAGAAAGGGAACTTTAATCCCATTGGTCGAGAAAAGTGAAGGGGCTGAGAAAAATTAGAGAGGGTCGGGCGGAATAACCAATGCCAATCAAGGGCAGACATAGTGAAAGGGGGTTCAAACAGTGGTGAGGGTAACATTATGAAAAGGGAAAACCAAGCTATTGCAGGAATAAAAATATTAAATGGTGAAATATGATTTGGAATTACATCATTCAAACATGTACCAGACCTATCACTTTTATTTATTTCGAATTTTTCAAGTACATTCAACATGCCTCCCTTTGGACAAAGATGAAGAAATTCTACAAACTGTCTATTTGTCAGATCAATCCAATCAATCCCCTTTCACTTCTGTCAGCCAATAGGATTCAAGTTCCCTTCCAACCCTTTCACTTTGCTTGCATGTGATTGGGTATTCCTCTCAGCCCCTTCACTTTTCTCGACCAATGGGATTAAAGTTCCCTTTCTCCTGTGACTATATATTAGCTGTGCTCTTTCTGATGTACCTTCCGTTCTTGTTTGTTACTGATGATGGCCTAACCGTCGAAATAGATTTAACTTTGTAACTCATTATTTTCGTGGAAATAGACGTTTTCTCTATAACTCCAGTTTCTTCTTATTGAAATGAGTTTCCACAACGACGTCGCGAGTGATTTAGTTCGTTTTGTGGTAGACCTGGGACGTGGTATAGATTCATCCTTAGTAGGTGCTAGTTGAACAAATATTCGTTCGGGAAGTGGAACAAATTGTGTATAATTTTGAGGGTGGTTGAAGGCTGGCCTCAAGAAGATTGCACTAATTGTCCAATTAGGTATGATGTAATTTTTTTATGGATTTCATGGGTTTTCCTCCAAATGAACCTCCTTGAAACCACCGCGCAAACGTGAATTGTTACGTCGTGAAGAAGCTATATTGCCCACCCAACTTGACTCAAGTTTTTTGTTGACGACTGTAATCAATGATTTCTAAAAATATCGTTTCTATTGATCTCAAGATGCACCAGTGAGGGATGAAAAGGACTGGATGAAAGGCGACGAAAACCAGCCCCTCCTGGGGTTCCCCTGGTCGGTATCTGCAGGGACCAAACCCGTCACCAAAGGTATCTGGATGAGCTCGACGGCGTACCTGACGGACAGGAAGAACGAGAGGATCGCCATCGTCGTCATCGACAGTCAAGGGATCTACGACAGCTTCACCACCAACAAGGACTGGGCGACCATACTCGCCTTCACTGGTCTCGTCAGCTCAGTAACCTGCTACAACGTCTTGACCGACATAAAGCAACCCGAGCTCAACAGCCTACTCTTCTTCTGTCATTATGGAAATGCAGCGGTGCAGGGCTCTACTAAGTATAAATCAACAAAACTTCACATTTCACTTCTAGCGTCCCTAATGGGCACATAACCTATTCCACAAGCCTAGTATTAAAATGAGGGTTACCTGCGTATTTTTAATTTTGTATTTGCATGTTAAGAATCAGATGAGATGATAACTATTATTGGATTTTGAGCGAGAATTTTTATTAGTTAACCTTTAATCAATGTTGAAAGTTTTGATGACGTCACTGTTGCAAGGGTTATGGATACTCGGTGTATATGATCCATGACTCTTTTGAAGCTACCTTATCAGCTGATTGCAAGATAGATTATCACTTGCAAGGGGGATGAGTGAAACGGTGCTGAAACCAGGTTGTTAGTGCAAGGGCTGCCGCGAGAGAGCAGCAGCGTCGAATCACAAACTGAAGGTCATTTGAGCTGAAAGTCATACAGTTGTGGCGTGGAGAAAGCTGTTCATTGTGTGACGCCATCAGTGCAATGTTCCCGAAAACCAAGGAAAAATTAATGTAGTGGTCTAGGTCACGATGTCACGAGCCGGCTCGACGGAACTGCTTAGGTCAGCTTGAGCTTGACCCAGTTTTCCCGAGCTCCTCTCGAGGCGTCAATTCCCAAATAAAATCAGTTTGCGATAGCACCTTGTACGCGGCTCATTCCACCAAATCATGTTATTCATCTAATAACCTTCCAACAATAAAAAAGTAGTGTTCTATGTCCGGTGTATATATATTCGTCACCTACAAACCGTGTGGACACCCTAGACCACTACATTAAGTTAACAAAACTCCGAAATTTCTTAGGCTTCTGGTGTCTCTAATGGACCCATAACCAGTGGGATTACAAGGGAGGTCTTATTTGTTTACAAATTCATCCTGAAAAAAATGCTGCTAAAAGGTTAATCGCATTTGATCCGCTGATCTTTGCTTGAACAACAATGATTGTCTGATGAACAAAAAAAACTGCCATTTCGTGTTTTTGTGTATTGCAATAAATTAGGTGTACCTAATCTACTTTGTATAACAATTTTGTTTTATTTTGAGGTCGAAACCGATGCAAAACATGATGTTTGTCATAAGAGACTGGCAGATCAGCAGCAAATACGGTGAACAAGAAGGTGCCAAACACTTGGCATACAAATTGGAGTCCAAAGATGCTTTCAAGGAGCAGCTCAACTCCTATTTCAATAAAGTCAGTTGCTTCGTGATGCCATTCCCTGGTATGCGAATAGAGGCTCTAGACTACCACGGGAGCATAAGCCAGCTCAATGAAACCTTCAATGATAATTTGCACGACCTCGTCAAACTGCTGTTCGATCCGGAAAAATTGGTTTTGAAAGAAATCAACAAGGAAATGGTGACAGCTGGGCAGCTTATAGACTACTTCAAGACGTACATTATGTTGCTGCAAGGAGACGATTTGCCTGAGCCGAAATCGTTGTTTCAAATGACGGTGGAAGCTCACAATAGAGCAGCAATGACTTCGGCGAAAGCTCAATACGTCAACTCGATGAAAACTTCGACGGATGCTGGTCCTTTGACTGAAGAACAACTCACTCAGGTTTGATGAATTCATAAAAGCCATACCTAATTTCTGTAGACAGTTCAGCCAACTGATAGATTATAGGTATCTACTCGTAGTATAAATAGGTCCCCCATGTACAAAATTGGATTTACAACCAGACTGAAAGGATTTAGGACAGCGTTGTGAGTGGCTAATAGTATGGAAGAAGGAAGTTCCACTCAATGTAAAATTTCGTGAGGGAAAATATCCCTGCTTCTACAGCAATCTAGCGGGGACGTGTGGAACTATAAATACAAATAGACTTTAAAAAATTAGATTATTTAATCGATCCTGCTTTATGCCTTTCAGGTAATCGATATCTAGCGCTCATTATTCTTGTAGGTTGTGATTATAACTTCGTTGAAATACGTATAATATACTTACCCCTCAAGTTTCAGGATTTTGGTGACTCAGGAACAGCGGGTCCCAAAGTCATAAAATGGCGGATCATGAAGAAACAGACAGACACAGAGCAAAAATATTGTTCAGAAAGCTTTAGAAACCTAAGAAACAAGAGACAATTTTGACTGGACAACACATTTTTTTTCATTTCTTCCACAATTCCTTGCTACCTTTGGTAGTGAGGAAGTAAAATTCGTTGGAAGGCAGCGCCATGGTTCAGGAGGGACAGCCTTTAGTGGTTATTAGTTGTACTAAAAGCTTCAGCTCGTCGGCGCTTGAGGTTCGAGTTCGTCGAGGCGAAACAAAAGGCTGCAAGATTCTGGGTATCAAGTGGAACTTCCTTCTGCTTCTTCCATGATAATAGTGTCTGCGTGGAAGAACGGTCAGCCCGGAGTGTACCCAGACTCTCCTAAGAAAATGTTCACTGAACGAATTCTTTATTAGGCGCTCTCAACTTCAATAACTATACAGATGTTTACAAAACTAAAAAATGTGTATTTTCAACTCAAAACACATTTCAAATTAGATTACATATTGATTTTTTTTTTTTTTGTAAAAAATAGCCGTTTTTCGTTCGCCATTTTCGACCAAGCACGTCTACGAAGTTATAAATAGTTTGTCTTCGACGGAGAATGTAATGATGCCTTTATTGGTTAGAAGCGAAATTTATAGTCAGGAAGCTTTCTTCAGTGGACAACTGAAAAGAGCTCAATACTCGTATATACCCCCCCCCCCCCCCCCCCCCCCCCCCCCCCCACTGTCCTCGGGTAGTGCAAATGTTGATTTGGTCCTCACATGAGACCAATTTAACGATTTCAACTCTACTAGACCTGAAAATAACAACGATACCACATAAAACGGGTGTGTTCCTTCCCTGTTAGGAGCACATGAAAGCGCAGAAATTGGCACTGCAGGAGTTCGACCAGAAGCCGAAACTCGGAACTAAAGCCATGTCTGAGACGTACAGGAGTCAGTTGGAAGAGGATCTCAACAAGACGTATCGTCGGATGAGGCAGGACCTCAGGAGGAAGAAGAACGACGCCTGGAGACCGTACATCCTCGGGAGCGCTACTCTGGCTCTGGCCATAGCTTTGGAGGTCGTCCTGGCGAGGTGGAAATGGCACAGGGTTTTGAATCTGGTCTTCAATTTGACCTGCAGGTGGGCTTTTCTCGGGCTCTTGACCTGGTCGTACTGTTCGTACAGAAATTTATAACAATATTGGCGAGGGTGGAAAAACGTCGTTTTAAACGTCTCGATTCATAAAAACAGACTGTAGAACAATAAAATCGTACTTCTTTACTGCTTACTATTATTTCTGTTATCAAATTATTTGTATATTTACCTATTTTATGTTCATCTTATTGGCTGGATATTTACCTAGAAGGTATTTTTACCAAAACTTGTATCTTACCACATGATCAATTTGGCCTCTCTGGATGATGAATTATAGGAAAATGAATTCGCGAATAAATTATTTACTTATTGTGAAATTGAATTTGAAAAGTCTCCGTTCTCTCATTATTTAAATTATCCCGGATACTACATTCATAAAGACAGTATAAGTGGAATCAGGTAGGGAAGTCTAGTGTCTGTTCAAGATATTGAAACACCAGTACCCGACTTCGCGCTCATCGGGTACCCCTCCGCATTCCACACTTTTATTATAAGTTAGAACATAAAATGATCATCATCACTTTCGACTATGAATTTCGTCTGATCTACTAGTACATTTCTCAAACTTATGAGATTGAGTTGCTTTGGTAAGCGGATCCTGTTGTGGATGGTAGATCCTGGATGGTGGATTCCTTGTTCCAGACGTTATAAATAGTCGTCATTCTTGACGTTTGGCTGCTCAGAACGAACAAGCCTCCTACCTCCGCCCCACCAAGTCATCTTGTATGATTAAATAGAGCTCTGGGATTTAATCAAGCAAATTAATACTATTGTTTCCACGGACACATTGTCAATTTCTCGGGTCCGAAGGGTTTTTGGATTCCATCTCACAATCTCCCTTGCTTATTGTGTTTTTACAGATTGAAATTTCTCTATAATAATAGAGAAGGAGGTGCTAATATGAGCCATCATTTTAGTTTTTCGACTTGGAAGTACTTCCTCTTCTAAAAATTCAGTTTTTTAACCTTGAACCATAAATCTGACTTGTAAACTAAATGATAAGAAGTGAATGGACTTTTTTTTTGCTCAGAATAGAGGATTTTCAAAAACCTCACTTTATGCCACCTCAAAAATATTGGAGGACAAAATATCTGGTATTATATTTTGTAGACCAATATTGTTGAGGTGGCGTTAAGTGAGTTTTTTGAAAATCCTCCATTCTGCGCTAAAAAAAAAAGTCCATTCACCTCTTATCATTTAGTTTACAAGTCGAAGATCTGGTTTAAGGTAGAAAATCCAAAGACCTCGCACTCTGCGCTGCAGACGTGGAAAGTCGACAGAAAAATCGAAACTTCAACATTACAAAGTACAAATTGTATTTTGTAGTGTATATTGTAGACCAATATTGATGAGGTGGCGTTAAGTGAGTTTTTTGAAAATCCTCCATTCTGCGCTAAAAAAAAGTCCATTCACCTCTTATCATTTAGTTTACAAATCGAAGATCTGGTTTAAGGTAGAAAATCCAAAGACCTCGCACTCTGCGCTGCAGACGTGGAAAGTCGACAGACAAATCGAAACTTCAACATTACAAAGTACAAATTGTATTTTCAAGACAAAAATGAAGAAACATACAGAAATCAAAGAAATCTTTTATGACACCTTTATAGGTACTTCTAACCTCGCTTATCGTAGTCTGTCGACTACAAAATAATAACGAATTTTTAGAAGAGGAAGTAAGTAATTACTTTTAAGCCAAAAAAACTGAAATTAGGGCTCATATTTGTACCTCCTTCTCCATTATTATAGATAAATTTGAAGCCATAGAAACACAATAAGCAAGGGAAGTTGAGAGATGGAATCCAAAAACTCTTCGGACCAGAAAAATTGACAATCAGACCCGAAGAAATGGAGTTGCGTCAGATAATGACGGAAATGAGAGTACGAGTGGAGGTGCGTCGTGGAGTTCGTGAGCGGCTCTGACCGGATAATGAGGCGTTTCGGGACTCGAAGAGTAACATCAACAGCCCCGATAAAGGGGACTCGAAATCGGGAAAGGGGGGAAAAAAGAGGAGATAAAAATCGAAGCAAAAAAAAAACCAAAATCCCCTTCATTCCATCCAACACACATACACACACGGACCTACACAACACGAGAGCACATCTGGGTGCTACGATTTTCCGGTTAGACGACTTTTTTGCCGCCTTGACGACCCGCAAGATTCTCCTCCCACACCGCCCGCGAAACCACATCGATAAGATATTTCTAGTACAAAATCACTTTGTTAGAGTCATAGTGTTTGGTTCACCCCCCTGAACCAACTGTTTTCTTTATTTTTTCTTTCAATGCATTTTGTTCATTTTTATACTCGTTATGTTCTATTTTTTAAGCATATCACGATTCTGGTGATGGAATGCTCGAAATAATTAATGGGTCACAATCCAGTTGCATAAGCTAGTAAACGATTGGAATGAGGGTCCCATTCAAAGCATCTTGGCTTGAGCATTGTTGCCGAGTCTTTGGGGTCTTCTGATTATCCCAAGAATCGTCGAATATGGGCCAGAATGTAAGTCCCGACCATTTTCCCAGCTACCATTGGCCTGTTACCTTTCAGTGATTTACACGGAATTTCTATTCATACTCTCCATGTACTATTTCTCATCCCAAACAACGGGAAATTTTTCGACAAAACTGGAAATGGCCCAAAATACACACGCAATATCGAGTCCGAATAGCCCTGAGTAGGTCCAAACCTCGGAATAATTGTAAGTTTTGGAGTTTTGCCTGGGACAAGGAATTGTCCATATAGATACAAAAATTACAAAACATCTTTATTGTCAAAAATAATTTACAACTTGATTTAACCCCCGTGTTTCGAGAGTTGCATGGGGCTTGTCAGTGGCTGGTTGGTGTTACTGACATTTTAATTCAGCAAAATACAAAAACATTATGACCTCTAGAAGGTAATTTTTAAATGGGGTGTGCCCAAGAGTCGAAAATTCGCATTTTCGGCCTCAAAGTCGGGTTCAGAGCTCTCAAAAACTTCCATGCGTCAGTTTTCAGCTCAAAACTCGGTTCGGCTAACAGAGGAGAAAATAGCTAGGAAAAGGCTCATGACGTCAGAATTATTTGGGCGTTGACCCCTCCCCAGAATCACCATCATTATTAATGTCAAGGCCCTTTTCCTCTCATCGAATATATACCTCTCCTGTGGTACCTTTTTGGGAACATCTCACAGAGTCAATTATTTTTTGGAAAAGTGAAAAATAACCAGGCGCAATTCTGTTCTCTAGTAATTAATTTCGTCAGTTCAGCATGAGTTGGTGAGCGAATTTTCAAAGATCCATTTCAGCCGATTCGGTGGTTGATTCTTATAAGAAATTTTGCGCTGATTCCGAATATACCATAATGTTCCTATTTTGAAGATGGTAACTTACACCAAAAAACTCGTATTTCAGCGATTTTCGATCCTAAATTTTCAAAATTTGATCCCTTGGAGTACTGTCAAAAAGTTACAATCATGCAGCATGAGGTGGTGAGGGAATTTCGAAGAATCATATTAACCAATTTGGTTGGTGATTCTCATAGGAAATTTTGCGCTGACTCCGAAAATAACACAATAATGTTCCTATGTTTAAGATAGTAATTTACATCAAAAACCAAAACTTTTTCACTCATAATTTTCAAAATTTGAACCCTCAGAGTACTCAAAAAACTCTGGCCAACAAACTCATCCTATATGTTTATATTATTGACATTTTGAATTTTTTAGAGCATACCTAACTATTTAGGGTGAGATATCGACTGGAGTGACATTATACAATAAATAAAAGTAAAGTAAAACTTCTTGAATGAAGCAATAGCTTCATGATGTTTCTTTGAAAAATTCGCTAAAATAGTCACTTTGGCCATACGAACATTAAGCCCGAGCATACGGTAATACGTACGACCATTTAGATAAAATACGGTACCTAATTTCCAAGTGGTGGTACATCATCAATTAGCTCCCCTCGAATTGGCAACAGTGGATAGTGATGAAGCAAAAAGTAGGAAACATGCTCTTTGAAAAGTTTCCCATCAAGTCATACTGCATGATTCAAACTTTTTATGGCTCGAGGTTGTTGTAGCCGTTGTTTTTCTGCTTGATTAAATAGCTGGGACAAGTTTATCAAAGGGCCCGAAAGGGTTGAGGTCGAAGGGATTCTAAAATTAGCCCTTCACCGCGTCAGAAGCTGGATTCGATTGTCAGGATTTAAAACGGAGCAGATCTGATTCAGCTGTGAATGAAAAAAAAAAATTCCCCCTTTCAGGATGCACGACAAATCACGTGTGATGGACGATGAGGGGTGGTAGAGGGGAGGGGAAAGTGGTGGAGGGGAGAGCGATTGTGGGGAGGGGAGGGGGACGGATTATAATCTTTTCACATGCGCATAGCTGGATATTTCTTTCTCTCACACTTACAGGTACGATCTTCTTGTATTGACACACTCACACGGAAAACATCCCTCGAGAAAAGCGTTACCAGCCCCCCCCCCCCCCCCTCGCAGAAATAAAACAAAAGCGGTTCGAAGGGGTGTCCCCTCCCCACCCCTCATATCTGTCTCCCCTCCCCACCCCTCTTATATGTGTTCCCCTCCCCACCCCTCATATGTGTTCCCCTCACATACGAGTGGCCCAAATCACATACGGCAGATGTTCGACTTTTGTTGTATGATTGCGGTTCGAAACAGACAAGCGCTTTCCCGACTTGACGGGATAATTACGATAAAAGACGATTTTATAAATACGGATTTGACTGAAGGAATCCTTGAAGACATCTCAAGGATTCCTTGGAAATCGAGTACTGTCTATAAATCCCGCCCTAGGAGCCGTACCTACAGTGGGTATCCGAGTTTCAAGGAATCCTTGAGATGTCTTCAAGATTCCTTCAGTCAATCAAGTCGATCCACAATGGCTCGAAATAGCGTTTTTCTGGACAAAAATCTGGTCTCTTCCATACTATATTTCCTTATAGTATGGAGGAGACCAGATTTTTGTTGAAGCTTCGCTACAAATTTGTAGAAAATTTTGCGGTGATTCAGAGTATACCCGATTTCTATACCAAAAATAGCTTATTAACCAACACCGTAGCCATGTTTTGTGGCGATTTTTAGCGAATATCGAAGAAAACTTATCGAAGCTATTGCAACGGCTTCAAAATGTTTATGATGCAAAATTTTGAAAAATTTACTCCATAGAAATCCGTTTCAGAACATTCTAAAACGATTAGCAAGGTATAGTAGATGGAGTACATCAGTATTGTAGTACTTGTACCTACTCCCTTTTCCTTCATCGTGAAACCTGCCTTCCTTAAAGACGTTGTTGATGGAGTAAACCTGTTCATTTCGAGTGAAAAATCGTGGAATTTCACGTTTCACGACAAATTGGGACGAAATGGAACCCGGCAAAAAGAACTTTTGTGACGATTCCAACTGCACCAAAACAATTTCTGTGAGTCAAGCCGTTCAGATATTATCAATCAGAATTGATCGTTAAAATGTTGTATTAAAAACATCGAAATGAAACTTCCGTTGATTATTAAGCACAATGTTTAATGGTTTCGACCACAACATGTTTGCACTGTTGGAATTAAATACGAGGGGGGACACAAATGTA
This sequence comes from Lygus lineolaris, assembly GCA_030264115.1. Lineage (NCBI taxonomy): Eukaryota > Metazoa > Arthropoda > Insecta > Hemiptera > Miridae > Lygus > Lygus lineolaris. Next base: position 5,589,774 of record JAEMON010000012.1, read on the forward strand.
ACGGGCATTTCGTCATAACTTCTATATTTTTCAATATTTTTACACCAAATTTTTATCACTTTCAAAGTAGGAAAAATCACCCCTACTCTCTACTGACTGCAATGTACTTGTGCAATCGTTTTTTCCATTGTTCAAAACACTGTTGAAATTCGCAAAATGGACATTGGAACAGGCCCTCCTGCGTTTTTCGTTTTTGTATGGTCCAGCTTTGAATGAACCGACTTCGACTAGGTTGTTTGTTTTGAGTGCCACGTCCCGCAGGGCAATGAGATTTGCTAGTTAGGTATATCATTATACTCGGAGGTATCTTTCACTGAAAAATGGACGTTGAAACGGATTTTCTAGCCCAAAAATATATTAAATTATAAATAGGGACTCGAATGATGAGGTGTGGGGGTGACAAGAAATGTGAACTGTCCCAGTAAATTTAGACGTTTTTCTTGTTATGTGTGGAATCCCGTGGCAGGTGTGGAGGACTCCAGCCAGGACTCCAGAATGTTGAAGGGTTATTTTTAGGGCCGATCGAAAAGAGGGATTGATGTGGTCATTAGGAGCCTCCGAGGACCTTCATTCTGCTTGGACGGTAGCCTGTAAGAAATTTATTACGGCGAATTATTAACATTCGAGGTCTCCGTGCCAGGTAGTACTCACCATTTCCCAGTATTTCTGAGTGACTGAAACAGGTTGTATATGATTCTTGCAGCATTTGCCCTTACCACTATATTTTATCAATGGCACATTTTGCGGTTTTAATTGCATATTTCGGGTTTAGCAACATATTTTAAGTGCATAAAACAGTTTTTTTTATGTATGATTTGGGGGTATGGATGGACCATTTTTCGTTTGAGAACACTCTTCAATTTTGGAGTCACTGGTTTATTTTCCTTTTCATTGTTTTGGTACGTTTCGTCGCAACATTGGCGACTTCCTCAGACGTAGAAATTCAACCTGTTTGTATATGTTTTGTTAAGTCGTTTTCACCTGTTTTTTAACTTTTAAGTTTTAGATAATGATGAACACCACACAAATATATCATCAATACAAGGTACCAAGAGCACCTAACCCAATGGAGATGGATCCCTTTTTTAAAAACGTAAGCTGATAAGCAACAATTGAAAATTAATTCAGGCTGAGGAAGTCGCCAATGTTGAGACGAAACGTACCAAAACAATGAAAAGGAAAATAAACCAGTGACTCCAAAAATGAAGAGTGTTTCCAAAAGTTTTTTTTAGTGACATATAAATCCCATCCCTGGTCATAAGCAATCAGCCAATCCTTGGATACCTAAGTAAGAAAAAAAAAATAGAGAACACTTGGACCCCCCCCGTCCATGAGTTTTCTTCTCGCTACGGCCCGGTCAATACTGTGTTCAATAAGGTTCTACACAAGTAAAATATTCGAATAATTGGAACAGAGTTAGAAATAGAAGAAGAGAGATTACCTCCTCACGGAAAAATATAAAAATACCTAATATTTTTCAGGAAGGGTGTCGTGTTGTTAATGGCTCCCAGAAAGCTTCATTCGTTTTGACCGCGCCACTTTTTTTGTTCGAAAAAGAATTTTTTTGGAAGGCGCACATCTGTTATACCTGTTAAGACGGATCGGCCACGAAAAAAGATGCACGTGTTGGGACCGACCGTGATCCTGAGGAGGCCTCTGGAAGGGAAAATTAAACTGGGCGGTTTATTATTTCTGGTCCGTTTAACCTTTTACTTGCCAGAGCTTTTTCCGCTTTTAGAAAACAAAGAACAACAGGAGGTTCTGGAGTCTGTTGACGGGACTTTGAATAATATTATTGTCACCGTTTGAAGTTGAGCGGCGCAGGTATTTCGACGATACATGAGCGTAAAGCAGCCAAGTGCTAGTACGTTGCAGGTTGTTCGCTAAGTTGCAGCGTTCATTTTGATACTTCTCCTTAATTTTCACTTTCTTCATTTTCATAATAGTTCGTTTTGACACTTCTATTTCAGCGAATTTTCGAAGAAATTTCAGTAATCGGTAGGCTTCAAATTTTAGTAATCAGCTGTTTCAGACCATTCTAAAACGATTTCTAGAATTGTATGCATATATTTATGTAATATACCGTTATGTGGTCCACCTATTAGGCTCATCCCCTTTATTTTCTCTAATTTTGAAGGTAAAAAATAGGTAATATAATTAGGTAAGTAACTACCTTTGCATTACATTTTGAGTAATAAAGATCGCATTCTCCAACGTTCATGATCGTTTGTAGGTACTTGACAATACATATATAATTTCCAATAACTTTACTGGTGCTGACCTTCATTTTCCTGACACTGCTGAACTCCGTAGGCAAAATTATTCATGGATATAACTTGTTTGGAACGATTTATTACGGATGTTATTAATTATTCCTTTGCTGAAGGGCCATTTCGGGAGATCTCTAGGCCTACCCCCGTGTGATTTGTACCATCAAGAAACGGGACCTACCTGTAGGCCTGTGTGGATAACCGTCTAACCAGTTTTTTAACAGGTCTTTTAGCGAACTTTCGAAGAAAATGAAGCTATTGCAATGG
>JAEMON010000012.1:5686228-5701965 GCA_030264115.1 Lygus lineolaris
CTCACTTCGGTAGTTAGGCGGTATTGTTTCTCGAACGTCGAATGTTTAATACGTACCTACCCATTCAATTATGAAATGATTGTTTGAATGACTTCATGGTTGGTGTCCATACATTTCATTTATTAATCAATTGATCTACGAGTAATGTTTTCCTGCCATTGTTGTACATTTCTTGCCAATTCATGTACAACTTAGAGGTGATTAAAATGAAACTATCTGTTCATCTATCTATCCTTCCACCTACCTGCTTAAGCGAATTATTCCTGGGACCGTGGGAACATGAGAATCCTAATAATGTGAATACTGTTGGCATTGATCTTAATGGCCGGTTTGAAACAGTAGAAACAGAAAGTATTAAGGAAAGCCGTTTGATTGTGTTGGTAAACAGAGTTTCAAATGAATTATTGCTATAGGAATCCGTATTATTTACGTTTGTAAAATAAAAACAACATTAGAGTATTGTATAACAATACGGAGAGCTAGTCCCTAACTGAACTGAGAATTTGATAAGAAAATATGGGTTGACATCGATGTAGGTATGTATTATTTAGTGTTGGCGATTTACAGCCTACTAAAAAGAACGGAAATAGCCTGAAACTAATATTAGCCTAAAACCATCTTATTAGTAATAAGTGCTTTTAGCAGCCAACTAAAAATAAGTAGAAACAATAAAATACGAAAATGAATAAAAATACTAGGATGACTGGAAGATAATTTATAAAATAACCTGACGTGAATCTCAAAAAGTAGCATTATCAAATAAAATTTAAAATTGACTAAACATGAACAGTTGCAGGACTTGAGTGGAATATTCTGCTCCTCTTACTCACCTAAGACTTCATTTCATTAGAGGGAAGTCAGAAATTCAAATTACACATTAGTTTTCTTTCTAGACTTTCAAACTAAACACCTCATCAGTTTTCATTTCCTATAATGAGCAGAATTTGGCAAAAAAGAATGAAAAAAAGACCTCCTGTGATAACCCCTTGACAACTAGTTTTAGCTATAAACTAGAAAAAGCTCAATAATTATGCGTTGTCACGTCATCTCAACGGTATCACTTGAACTCTTGCCCGACCGTCTAAAGACCAAATAAATTGTTTGTCTAACCTTCTTTATCGTGACACTGATAAATCCGATATCTTTGAAGTGCACTTGAGTTGTTTTCCCATTTAGGTAAACCCATATCTATCAAACCAGGCCACTGGACTCTCATTGTACTAAAAAAACACCTTTCTTGAAGTAGGTTACATTTTTATCACCTTTTTTCAGAATATACCTACCAACCTAAACTCCGTGAAATCCTGGACAAGGTTTGATTGAGTGCAAACCAACGAAAATTGAAACAATCCTTTTGTTATCCTGAATTCCACAACCAAAGAACATTTTATTAGGGATTGATTCCCCACTCTTTTGCTGCACTTAGTTGTGCTGAAGTCGAAGAAGCATGATCAAATTGGAACTGGAATAATTTTTTCCGTTCTTTGTTCCAAAATATTGTTTTCGCGATGATACCAATCATCTCATCACTTCCATCACTTCAGTACGTATTGCTTAGAATTGCGGGGAAGAAACGAGGTGCCTCCAAAGAGGGATCAAAATTGTCAAACTAAACACATTCTAGTTAAGATTAGGATTGGGGATTAGTTACATTGACACCCGCTGATATTGCTAAGGAGATTCCCAAAAACCTCGTTCACTTTGTGAAAGAAGAGGCAGTTACTCAAGTTCTTAATAATTATTTCTTACTAGTTCTTAATTGAGTTGGGGATTAGATCACAATAGATCTCTTTTGGTTTCAGTGACAAGGGGCTCCTCCCATCCCTCTTCGGAAAGAAAAAGAAAAAAAAAGTTCAGGTTAAGCAGTACCTACTCATTCGAACTAAATCACTCGCGACGAAGCAGTGGAAATCCATTTCAATAAAAAGAAGACGGAGTTAAATAGAAAAACGTAGTCTATTTCCACGAAAATAATGAGTTGCAAAGTTAAATCGATTTCGACGGTTAGACCATCATCAGTAACAAACAATAACTTATAGTTATTGTTTGATACTCGCTTACTCGAGTTACTGTTTGTTACTGATGATGGCCTAACCGTCGAAATCGATTTAACTTTGTAACTCATTATATTCGTGGAAATAGACTACGTTTTTCTATTTAACTCCGTTTTCTTTTTACCTACTCATTATAAGGTCTAATGATGTGGAGATATTTTTAACATGTCACATGTTTTTGTGGAGATGAACCAGGTTGGAGACCGTGAGCGTAAACTTCCAGCGTACGTCACACGTTCTTACCCAACCACCTCCCTTCCTATGCTATACACCGTCACCCCTCCCCTCCCATCTACTCCCTCCTCATAAGGCCAGACTGTCCCCCACCCTTCCACTTCTTGCACCCCTCTCCCTCCTTTCTTCTTCCACCTTTCACACTCCTAGCGGTTCCTTCTCAGAGTGCAAAGTGTTTTTTCTAGATATCTACGTATCCTCTGTTATAATGTACCTATTCGAAAAACATGTTCCATGTTTCCTTGCTTTGATCCTTGATCTAAATTGTAATGGTCTGGGGGTGTCCCCCGAATTTCATTCGACAATAAATGTTTCGACCATCCCACCTACCCATTCGACCATCATGAACACAAACCAATGGCGGCTAGACATTTGTTTTTTCCCCGATCAAACCGAAAGAGCGTGCTTGACACCCCTGAGTGCCTCAGGGGTCTCCAACCTCAACTTTCTTTCACAGGTTTGCTATTTACGAGGTCAAGAAATGTGTCTATGCCACAGGCCCGCTCTTCTTTAAAACTCGATTTATATTTTTTCCCCAATTTCATGTTATTATGTTGTGTGGACGGAATGTTTTTTTTTTCTTTGTAAATAGAGATGAATTTCGTGTTATGTAACATTTCCTCGACAAACGGGCATTAATTTTTGTTAAAAACAAAAGAATGGTTTTTCAAAGGAAATACGATTTTTTCGCATTCTTTGGGAAAAGTGGTAAGTAGGTATGCAGCAACAGCCTTATCCGGTGGAATAAATCGGTTCCTGGATATCATCGATGTTAAGCTAGATGTCATGGTGATGGCTTGGCTAGGTGGACTGCCTGAGTGGCTGGGACAGTCTGTAAGTGATCAGCTCGTCGATCCCTCCTAGCTGTTCAAAGTCGGCTTTCGAGATCGGGTTTCCAGCATCAATCGCTCTACCTATTGCCTCACTGCCCTAAGTGGATAGGACCATGATATCATGTTGGTTCACGTCGGGCTGTCGCGATCCCCTCTGTACTCAAGGGGGTGAGGCAATGGGTAGCCAAGAGCGAAATCATCCCAACAAATTTTCATCCTTCCTTTGGATGACAGCTGATGACGTCCGCAACTCCAGTGCGGCATACAAACGAAAATCTAGTGTTCACTCTAAAAAAAACTCTATTGTGTTCACAATGAAGATCAGATAATCAGTGTACGTTCAGTCCGTTTAGTGTGTTTTTTAATGATCAGCTCTTTTATTGATTGGGTATTCTATTATTCTATTGTTTACACGTCTCTTTTTAAATAGACGTACTGAATACCTACCAAGAGATATTAACATCATATATATTCAAAAATGATAAACCTTTTTTTGTTATTCGCAGCATGTTAATTTGTTTCCTTGTTCCAGGGGGGTAAAAATGGTTTACCTCGGCGGCCGTCATTTGAAACTCTCAAGAGAGAGTTTCAGCTTGCAGACTGCTTCGATCTCGTCAAAGCGGGTTGCGAGGCCATCATAGAAGATCAAGTCACTTCAAGGTTCGAAGCTGAAGAGCTGAAGGTACTAATTAATAGGTATTATTGAATGATTTAAGAGTGCCATTCATCATTCATCAACTCTGGAAGAATTTTGGCTAAGTATATGAATGGTTCTATAATGTAAGTTGTTGATTTTATTATTGCAGTCCTGGAACCTGCTTACGAGAACTAACAGGCAGTATGAGTTCATCAGTTGGCGACTCTCGTTTATATGGGTTGCTGGATTTTTCATCCGGTACACGTTTCTCCTTCCAATGCGGGTGCTCATCTGCTTTTATGGGGTAAGCCTTCGTTTATTATTTACCTACTTTTTCATGTTAATTAAGTCGTTGGAAGAGCCGGCATCCACACGTGTTTGAAATTCATTTACTTGGTGGACACATTCCCAATTATTCCACGTGACCGAGTTTGATAATAATTATAATTGCCTTTCCAGGCATTTGTATAACTTGCCACAGGGTCTAACGACTCTACCACGTCACTCAAGGTCCCAGAATCAGTTGTTCGATTACCTAATGATAATGAGAGGCACACATGGTTCTGAAATTGGCTGATTTTTTCCGTATACCGCTGCACTCTCGTGGTGGCCCTTTTAAGTCGGATTTCACCTCCCCTCCCTCCATTTGTAAGTGATAACGATAAGTGATCACCCAGTAATGATTGATAACGCCATGAAGTCTCCAACTACAGAACCTCATCTTATTCTCATCTTTCAAATAAATTTTTTGTTAAATCAGCAAGCAGCGCTCATTGCCTAGGTACCTAAATACCAAAGTGTTGTATCCGCACCCTAGAATCTCTAGACCTGATAGTATTGTTGCAGCCGTTTTACGTGTGTATTATAGGGATGGCCATCAATGCCAAAAATACCGATATATCGCTTAACCGATATTTGAAGCTCAAATATGAGCAAAAATTAGTCCATTACATCGTGGGGAATCGGTGTTTCAGGATATATTCCCATTAGCTCACACGCAACCATTGGTCAGACGGCGACGAAATTCGTTCGAGGCCTACTTCCTGGTCATTTCATCAAAATGAATTGTATGGTTTTTGCCCGGGACAAGGGATATATCCTCAGACAGAGAGACAAGAAACCAAAATTGTTCACAAAGCTTTGAATCGCAAAACGCAAGTGAAAATTAATATTTTAGAGAACGATTTGTTCAATTCTTGCGTACATGTAATAATAATGCAATGTAATGTAGTAGATAGTTTGGTGGGAGCAGGACTATGGAATGGAGGGGGAGACATAAACAGACGGCAGTCAGGCTGGTGTTGACTGTTGAATAAGTAGTGGATTCTGTGGACAGTCTGCGCTGTCGCTCCACAAACCACTACATTCTTCCGATCAGGTGTTAGCCTGAAGGTGTTATGGTGAAATCATGGAAGAAGGAATTAATTCATAGGAACTTCCATGAGCAAAATGGCAATTTGGTGACCACATTCAAATATCGGTTCTGAAATATCGATATATTCGATAATCAGGAATTTAAAATATCGATATTAATTTTCCGATATATCGGTAAAGAAATATCGATAATACCGATATTGGCCATCCTTATGTTGGATTTCACCACCTCGAGTTAAGGTTCGAGTTACTGGTAACTCGAAGATAGCGACAAAAATGCGTTTCACCACCCCGAGTTAGTGTTAACCCAAGGGCTACCAAGCTAGTTAACTCCCAGATGTTATTCCCTACTTCATCCATGGAATAACGCGTTAACTCTGAGAGTTACCGCGTGATGTATGAAAATAGCTGTCAGTTTTCGGCCATTTTGTTGTTTCATTTGCAATACGAATTCCGCGTAAAATTTCGAGAATGGCATATCGTAGAACGTTCGAGGATGATGGCGATTATCATTCAGCTGCAAAATCCTTCCAAAATGGTTTATTCTTTTTTTTAGGTGACTTCTGTCCATATCACTAATCCATCCGATTAATTTGATGGATGTTTAAAAATACGTTTTTATTCATATTATGAATGCAGCTATAAAATATGGCCAAAATAGGTCAAGACTACAGCATGTTCCATGCTAAAATCTGACTTCAAATTTACCTACAGTTATGAAAAGTTTGTGGGATAAACCTCGGGTGGAACAGGATTTTTGGATCCGAATATTATTTACTTTCTACGTCAATTCTTAAATGGGAAAAGTTGCTTGTACTTACGGCGGACGGACGGAGTTTCGATTTATTATTCTATTTATAAATTAATACAAGTAATAAGTACTGTTGAACTCAACATCATTATACTCATTATTTTTGCATTCTTCTTCCGCACGAGTTTTTTAAGGCTCTTGTATTTTAGTTGAAGCTGTTCAGTTGTTCTAGGAACAAGAAGGCCGAAACTATTAAATTCGGAGGTCAACTCTTTCCAAATCGCCTCCTTTTCCGTTTCACATCTTTCCTTTTCATCACTTGTTCCACCAACAACTCCTCTTCCGCTTTGGAGAAATTCACATTTCTTTTCCTTTTTTGTGAATCCATTGGGAAAACTCGGTGGCGAACGGCGAAACTGATAAGTAATAAATTTAAATACGACTGCACAAGCTCAACACAAAACAAGACGGGCCATTTGCGGTGTCATGGGGGGATATCCCGTCTAGGGCCAACCATTGCGAAGCTAACCTAGGGATAACCAACTCCCACCGTTGAAGAGATGGTGAAACGGAACTGACGCTAACTCGGAGATTCCCTTAACTCTGAGAGTTAGCTATCTCGGACTTTAACTCGAACATGGTGAAATCCACCATTAGTGTATTAATGTTGTTCTGTTGGAATATGTGCTCCTACCATCCTGTTATCTAATCCTGTTGTGGCTTGCAGGTGCTTTGGCTGACAGTTTGCACGGCCATCGTAGGCTATGTTCCGAATGGCTGGTTGAAGAGATGGGTCAACCGCAAAGTGTCCATGATGTGCTTCAACGTTTTGTCTTCGGCGCTGTCCGCCGTCATCACGTACCACAACCCAGAGAATCGGCCTAAGAAAGGGATTTGCGTCGCGAATCACACGTCCCCTATCGATGTGCTGGTTCTTATGTGTGATAATACCTATTCATTGGTGAGTGAAGATCGTGAGATTGTACGACCGTAGAGAATCATCCTAGTCAGTCAAAGAGCTCTGAATAGGGATGGGGTGAATCGAACATGATAAAGAATGATTAGTCCAATGAGGGTTCCAAAAGTCACTACTGATGCAGACAGCCGACTTCATTGGCAAATTTTCGAAGAAAATGATGAAAATCCATAAAACGTTTTCTCTGGATGTAATTAGTAAACACAGGAGAGGGAGGGGGGTGGGGTGTATGATGGTACACACATTAAAAAATGTATTTATGATTGTTTCATACCCTTAAACGTAGGTTAGGTTGATGAGATTGTCGGGTATCAGTCCCCAAATGAAACAATTTCACCTAAACCTGGAGGGGTTACCAAAATTAAGTAAATACAACAGATTTTGAGCTGTTTTGGGCCACTTCCTGAGCCGGATGTATGGATGCAAATCGATTCTCGATTGAATCCAAAACTCGATTGTTCTCCTCCGATTTTTTGGCTATCGCAATTGATTTTTTCAATTTTTAGCCCAAAATCGATTTTTTTTGTCTTCAAAATCCGATTGCAAAAAAAATCCAAATAACCCAAAACTAATTAATTAAACTAAATAAATTAATTAAAACTAAATTAATTCAAACTACCGAATTTTGATAAGTTAATACCAAACTACCAAAACATTTAAAAAATTAAATAAGTTTCTTGAAATCGATTTTTTTCACCTGATTGATTGGTGCAGTCGATTTTAAGCTTTCGAATTAGAAACGATTTACAAAATCGATTGTTGGCGCCCGATTTCACATCCCTAGCCGGATGGGCAGTACCCCACTCACATTTTGAACAACTAACCTCTCATCATAGAGACTGCAAAGGTTGGATGTCCAAAGCCAGTTCACTGTTGCCAACTTACATACAGCTAATAGCGGTTAATATTTTGGAATTCTCGCGCCATCCGTGCTTGAAATAATTTGTCAAGTAGACAACAAAAATTGAAAGTTCCAGTCATGCAGAGAATTTTCGATTTTTTAAAGATAATTAATGTCATCCTTGGACGTTTTGTGCTGATTCCTAATACACCATAGTTTTTGGTTTAAGATGGGAAATCTTTTAAAAAATGGGCGTGGGTTAAAAAAAATCGTTTTTTGACCCTTAATTTTCAAAATTTGGTCCCTCAGATTAGGTACGCCAAATCCTCTGAAAATAATCGACATTCAGAAATGTTTTGGATTCTATCCCCGTGGAGTGGAGTTTCAGGCTCTGATCCAAAAGAATAAGTGACTTCAAAAGCTCCTGTTTGTTTTTGCTCTCCCTCAAACCTTAGCTCTTGGACTCTAGTGCAGTGTGTTTCCATGTAATTGCCGATTTTTCAAAAGTCATGTTAAATACTGCTGTGCTAGCCCAGGTAATTTCAGAATTGCAACATCATCTTAAGAGAAGAATCTTTGAAGACGATCGACTGTATAATTTCAACCGTTTTCTGGCAAAACACTAAAACACGATGACAAATATAAATACTTGTTCAAAATCACCATGATATGAAGAATGTTACCTGTTTTCTTTCTGATTTTGAAGATATGGGATTAATGATTCAATACTACGTGTAGTTGCAAGTGAAGAAGCTTCTATCTCATTAATTTGACTTTCTTCGCAGATTGGACAGCGTCATGGTGGATTCCTCGGAGTACTCCAAAGGGCTTTGGCCAGAGCATCCCCTCACATCTGGTTCGAAAGAGGGGAAGTCAAAGATCGAGCTACTGTAGCTGATAGGTATTAATTTATTATCTACCAGGTTATTTCGTTATTTTATTACTAACCAATTTGGAACTTGCATGGGTAGGAATTTTGCATTTTGAGCCTCGAAATCTGATTCAGCTCAGTTCAAAACCCCCTGGTGCCAATTTTCAGGTTGAAATTACGGCAGGTTTGCCCAGAAAATGGGTTGAAAGGGAGCGTGTGACGTCCGTTAGGTTCTGCAAACTAAATTTGATGAGGACAAAACTAAATTTGGTAGAGAAAAAATCGAATTTGACTGGGAAAAACCCAAATTTGACAGGGAAATGCTATACAATATTCCACAATCTATACATTCATGTTGTTAAAGACCTCTCGGCTGGGCTGTGAACTGTACTCGAACATTTTCAAAATCTCTTCTATCAATGAGTTTATATTAACTCTAGCTGCAATCTTATTACTACTTGGAGCCAATAAGTTAAAAAAAAATATATACTCGTATTGAGCCCATTCCCGCCCTTCCGATATTATTTAACCGTTAAAACGTTTTATGAACTTTTCTCAGCAAATAATCGATCAAATCTGTTTTCGGCATTCTCTCCATTTGTTGATTCTGCAGAGGAACCCGACTATCAACATTTAAAATTCTGAATTTTGAATTGAAACAAAATTTGAAATATCGATGATTGGTTGCCCTGCAGAATTAAAAACATAATGAATGCTGAAAAAAGATGTGGATTTGATTGAATATTGGTTGAGAAAAGATCATAAAACGGTTCTCACCCCTCCCGGAACCCCCTTAAGCTTAAGCATGAAGAAGTTACGTCCCATACCCATTAGCTATACATTGTGTGTTTTTGGGCTGGAAAAATTATGTTCCAGGATTTGGGATTTAGGTAAGGAATAGGTACTCAGGGAAAAATTGGGGAATTTTAAAAATTCAGATTTCGTGCTACCCTGCAAACGCTCGATCTCGTATTAATTTTGAATTTCACATCCAACCCTCATTTTTTTCATTTCGATTCTGTTATTTGGATGACGAATCTTTGCTTCGAATGTCCAGGTTGAAGGCTCACGTTGAGGTAGAAGACAACCCGCCGATACTGATATTCCCCGAAGGCACTTGCATCAACAACACGTCCGTTATGCAGTTCAAGAAAGGAAGTTTCGAGACTGGAAGTGTCATATACCCAGTGGCAATCAAGGCAAGTTTCATGTTATGCTCGCATATTTAGGCCACATGCAATAGGTTCTCTAGTGTCTATGGAAAAAATTCCTCAGAATCTCACCTTTCCATCTGTACAGTTCTCCTTAGTTTTAGTATTTCTGTCGGGAAATTTGAGAATTTGGATATTATAACACCCCTTTCAACACCCCATTTAACACTACTATAATTTAATGGAGTGATGCCAATTATAATGTATAAAGTTGGAACCTGAAAAAAATGCATGGAAGTTAGGTGGATTGCCTAATATAATACTCCCAAAAACAAGGTTAAGACAAAATCTCCCAGAGGAACATTTTGCTGGAAATCAGTTTTAAAATCGATTGCTAAAAGTATCACAGGATTGTTAACACCGTATACCTGTAAGAAAATAGTGAATCGTGAACAAATTGCCACGTTTTGATGGTGCAATGGTGTGTTTTTGTTCCTTCAGTATGACCCGAAGTTCGGTGACGCTTTCTGGAACAGTAGCCGCTACTCGATGATGCAGTACATCTACCTGATGATGACTTCCTGGGCCATCGTCTGCGACGTTTGGTACCTCCCGCCCATGTATCAAAAGGAGAACGAGAGCTCGATAGATTTCGCTAATAGAGTGAAGAGCGCCATCGCGCAGCAAGGAGGGCTGGTGGATCTGATGTGGTACGTTGATAATGTCATCATTTTGAATTTGATTTGTAGGGATACTGCAGATGAACGACAACAATTGAAAATCAAAATTGTAATTGACTTAGTAGCCTTGGTATTTTCTGAGTGGGGTGCGCAAATTCACTACTCCCAACAGCGTGTGGCAGGTATGTCTGTAACAAACAAACTACATATAGGATGCAGTTGCAGATTCTCCCACATTTAAAAAGTGTATTTAAAAAAAAAACTTTCAAGTTGCTAAAGCAGGAGGGAAAATTACAAATTCTTAAAGGTTCTTTTAGTTCTTTTGAAAGAAGCTCTTTCAGCTTCTAAGTGAATTTGTAGTGAAGTAGCCTGTAGATGCTGAAAATTGGAGCAAAAAGCTTAGCTTCAGAAGATATAAATTTGGCTAATAATCTAAAAGTTGATTTAATTAACCAGAACCAATAACGGAAACGAGGGGTACCTTGATCAGAGCAGCTCAGAGATGCTTGTAGGAACGCCTCTAGCGAACCAAATACCCTACTACTACGCATGTGTCTCTGATGTTGACGCATGTTGACTCTGTGTCAATCTGGTTGTAGGAACCTAATGGTGGCATTTGAAGCTACCTACACTCCAAGGGATGGAGCCTGAATTTGGTGGTCTGGAGAAAGTAACGTATTCTGTAGCGGGTTACTTATAATGACTCCATTTTAAATCTAAAGCCGAGTTCACATTAAACCGCAACGACGTAATCTCGTCCGCTAACCTGCAAGGCCGTAAAACCGTAATTCGATCTCATTGGCTAATAGTTAGCCAATCAGGTAAGAAACCACATAACCGTAAAACCGCAACGCCGTCAACCGTTCACATGGAGCTTCATGAAGGGGCGCAGAAAAGTAAAATAAATACGATCAGCTTTCCTGCGTACAGTGGCGTAGCTAGGCCTGGATGTACCCGGGGCGGACCCCCCCGTTGCTACGCCACTGGCTGCGCATAATCCAATACGCATATCCGCAAAACCGTAAACCCTTAAAATATTCAGATTTTTGAATCGGGTATAGTCAGGTTCAAAACTCGTTCGACCGCAAATCCGTAGAGATGGCGAACTGCCAATTAGCCAATCGTATCCAATTACGGTTTTACCGCCTTGCGGGTTAGCGGACGAGATTACGTTGTTGCGGCTTAATGTGAACCCGGCTTAATGCCCCCCCCCCCCCCCCCCCCCCCATTCCTACGGTGTCGATTGTGGCCTTGGGAATAGCAAAACCTCATGTTCCAGTTCAATACTATTGAATTAAATTTAAAATTAAATATAAATTAAATTAAAAAAATAAAAATATGCGTAGGCGAGGGAATGAGTATGGAAAATTGAGGCGCGCTGAACGGGTTACAGAGGTTAGATTTTCACCTCCTTGCTGGGGTCTCTTCTTACCTCCCCATTCCTTACTCTAAAAAACTATTTTGTCTTCATCTTCAATGTCCTCCCTTTGTTTTTATTGTACCACATAATTATTATCCTTCTTTTTGAAAAATTTCATCGAATTTCCATTCACGTTTTTCCTCTTCTTCCAGGGATGGAGCGCTGAAACGGATGCGAGCGAAAACGGAATGGAAAGAAAAACAACAAGAAGAATTCAGCAAACGTCTCAAAGTAGAATGAACAGAAAAACCTCCCCCGCAAATATTTATCAAAGTCGGTTCGTTTTGTTTATGATTTTTTGTTTCTTAATTTGTATTTATTTTTCTACTCGAAAACAGACTGAAAGGCTAATAATTCTTTGTCTGGAGGAACATTTTTAAAGCTCCAGCGCTTCTTTCAATCCTACCCGATTGAAACGGTTTCATTTTTGCACAAATGAACAAACCAAAATTATTACCTACTTTTTATTTTAGTTTGTTTATTTTTACCGAGTGATTTACTAGGTAAGTATGTTTCCCTTTTATCAAACTACTTCGATGTGATGTTAGGATTTCACACTGAATAACGTCTTCGGTGACCGCAGATTTAAACATAATTTCCGTGATTCGTCTATAAAATTATTAAACGTAGGTAACCTAATTTATTATTTTAATTTCTTTATAAATAATTTAAGGCGCAGGTAGAGGACTGCGAACTTACGAATAACCGTTACCCCATCATGATATTAATTTATTATTGTTTCGATTTAAATAAAAGAGTTGATTACAATAAACAAGATATAGGTACCTACCTAAACCGTTATTTAGTTGTTATGAATTCGTTTTAATTCTTTAATTTGTACTATTAGGTATTTGTTTTGTCAAGAGTGAGGTAACAAATTAGAAAATTGTGAGGACCCGAATTTTGTACTTTCCTTGGTCCGGAAAGTATTGCAATCAGTAGAGAAGCCAATTTCTGGAACACCTCCTTTCAGATCTTTTTGATGAAGTACACACGAATAATGATTTTTCTGGAAGAAAGCGTTGAGTTGTTTTTCATAACCCACCAACGATTGGGTTACGAAAGTCAAAAACTCAATTGAAGCCAAACTTAAAACTCGACGCCGTTGGAACACCATTCGGGGGAACAGTCTAACTAAAAACGTGTCCTCCGGTTATTTTAACTCAAACCGCAGGAACGCTCTCAACCTGCGCAATTGGTCCTGCGCATAACTGGTTGAATAACTTCAGGTCGCTGGAACAACCCTCTTGAGGGATGGGTGTCGATTAAAGTAATCGATGTCAGTGATTTAATCGATGTTACCGAGGTTTGATTATTAAATTCGTTAATCAATTTATTAATAGGGTTCAATTTTTCAGGGTTTTTTTCTTTAAGTAAATTTATTTCATTTATTTTTTCATTATTGTTTTCTTTAAACATCAGGGTAAACAGATAGATAACATCAAGGTGATAATTACGCCAAAATAAACATTTTTTAAAAAACAAGCGTATCAAGATCAGTTCAAACTTCGGAGATAGGTGAGACTGAGATTGCGCTTCAGGCCTAGTTAATTGGCACTTCAGACAGTATTCTTCACCAAAGTGATCGTGCTGGGGACTGAGAAAAGTCCGACGTGGCCGGTTTCATCCAGTGCTCTGACAACGATGTGGTAAGTGTAGCCTGCTCGGAACTGTTCAAGGGTAAACCCCATGGGAAGAGGCAGAGCTTCCAGTTCACCAATTTTTGTCCACACATCTTTTCTTTCACCTTTGGGTTCTTGGCATCCAAAACCTTGGAATTTTGAGATCTTACGAAGAGGAATCACGTTGTAGTAATGAAAAGTGAAGAGGACGCTTGGGGGATCATCTTCTGTGGCATCCATGATTCCAAGGTAAGGCTGAGCTGGTGCGGTGGATGGATTGAAATCAGGAGGGTTGGGCGGCAATGCTGGGTGTCGCGTTTGCGTACTGACCACAAAGTGTACACCATCTCTTGAAGGCGCTGTACTTTCCCTGACATTGCTATTATCTTCTGATTTACCTGAAGGTTCAGATGGTGATGGAGCATCATCATCGTCTGTGAGATCAATTGTTGTGTGTGGAACTGTAGATCCAGGTTTCTTCCGAGGCACCGGTGTTTTTCCTGGTCTGCCAGGTCCTGGTGCAAGGTTTCTGGTGATCCGGACAGTTCCTGGGGCGTGGGAGAGGACATTAGGAATGGTTTTAGAAGCTTTCTGAGGGGTAGGCTTGGAGGTTACAGTCGTGGGTCCACTAGTCACTCTACCAGTCATGAGTACTTTTGCGAGTATACTGTTGGACTGGGACGCGAGCACCCCGGTAGCGTTATGTGGAGATTTTAGGGCAAACGTGCCTTTGTTGGAAACTGTGGAGGTCCTTGAGTTTGGGGATGCTTTGGTGACAGTTAGGGCCCGTTCGAGAGAAATGAGTAACCTTATGGTTATGGTAACCTTGTGGTCACCATCGAGTTCTGGGTAACCCTGAGGTTGCGCCAAGGGGCGTTCGAGAAAGTCGATATCGGGTTGGTTACCCCTATAGAGTCGATTATCTGATGAACCTCAAGGTAACCCTGCAGACTTTACCGACTTTACCTTTTTACCAGGTTTGATTATGGATACTTCACCCGATCCATGTGTCAAACTGCTTATCTCCCGCATTTTTTTCAATTGATGATAGTGAAACCGCTTATTTTCCCTGTATTCTGTGAGTGAGATACTGTGCCGTGTGGTTTTTCCTCCAAGAAGGATGTCCAAGAATAGTTAATAAAGAACGTGGATCTTGAAACTGAGTTATGTGATTCATGAATAATTTCTATTTACTACCTATGTGTGAGAAGAATTAATTGGTTCTCGGGTGGTTTGATATTGATCAATATAAAATGCCTTGTCACTTTCATGTGCTCACTCATTAATGTCAACTGAATTTATTGAGTAGGTATTACCTAACATTACATTCAAATATAAAGTAACAAAGGTAAAATGTATTTAATTTAGTTTATACTCATTCAAGTTTTCAAGATATAAACATATGATTTCCTGCAGAACGTAGGTCGGAATTTGATTATTATTTATCTTCGAAAAACTCCATACCTACCTATACCGAAATCCGATTAGTTTGGAGAAATAAGGTGAAACGACAGGGCTCAAACATGTCCCTGGGTTCCCTCCAGTAGGTAGGTATTAGAAATGGGGAAATAATTTTAATGAGATGCTGATGGGAGCAGAGTATAGGTACCTATCCGTTTTTGCTTCAAGTTAGGTAACAACCAAAAGAAAACTCGTTAAAAAAGTGACTAGGAAAACTTTTATTTTTCTTCAATCTAACAATAATTATAATAATTATAGATTAATAATCCACGAATGGAGTTGACAATGCCCAGTAATTTGGAAAGACAAAGGAGAGAAATAATTGGATAACATGAATGATAAAAGTAAGCATTTTTATTGAAATTTGTTTGTAGTGAGCCAAAATAGGAAATGAATCGTCTACGGTGGTCTTCTACTTCTCTTCCTATGAAGTTGAAAATTTGGGTCGACCGTCGGCACTGGCAGTTTCTGTCTCTATTCAAGAGAATGGCAATTTTGTGAAGGACAGCTGTTGCTACTATTATAATTCGTAGAACCTCTGTGCGTTCCAATTTCACCTGAAATCAAGTCCACAGGTGCAGATGATGGTCCGGGAACAGGTGCAAATGATGGTCCAGGAACAGGTGCAGATGATGGTCCGGGAACAGGTGCAGATGATGGTCCGGGAACAGGTGCAGATGATGGTCCGGGAACAGGTGCAGATGATGGTCCGGGAACAGGTGCAAATGATGGTCCGGGAACAGGTGCAGATGATGGTCCGGGAACAGGTGCAAATGATGATCCTGGAACTGGTGCAGATGATGGTCCGGGAACAGGTGCAAATGATGGTCCG
>JAEMON010000012.1:5733344-5744682 GCA_030264115.1 Lygus lineolaris
TCGCTAAAAGATTTTTAAATTGAGGATAGTCAGAGTTAAGTTCTCCAGTGTAACACAGTAAAGCTGGCAAACAACCCATTAGCCACAATAGTGGCACTACGTCATTGCGGTTTTACATACTTGATTAACCGTCTTAACGTTACTTTCATCATTCAATTAAGTGATGACATATCTCTGATAATTTAATCTACTTGAATAACTTCTTAACGCCCTAACGTTACTTTTATAATTCAATAAAGTGATAACCCGTCTCAGATAATTTAATCTACGTGCTTGAATAACTTCTTTCAGGGCAACAAAATTAGAGTGAAACAATCAATATTAACTTCATTATGATTATTTTTGACTTCTTCCATTCAGAGATGCAGGAGGCATTACCAATCTACATCACAAGCCCCCGTTCCCTCAAATCCCTAATTTCTATTTGCTTCCCCAAGCAACATTTTCTCGAAGAACAGACCTCATTTTCATTAACCGTAACCAATACACTACTTCAAGGGACACAAAATTGACTGGAATATCCCATACCTACCTCACACTCTGAAATTTTCAAAGTACGCGAAAAACTGGAACAGGTGTCAATCGGAGTGGGGGAATGTCAAGTTTCAAGGGACCACTTTCCCCCATCTCCATTTTCTGTGCTCTTGAACTAATTTTAATCGTCAGAACAACGAAAAATTTCCGTGCAACAATCATTTTTGTTCTTGTGGCATCACGACACATGAAAACAGCGATAGAATGTTGTTTTTTAAAAATATTAGTACGTACAATCCATTCTCTTCTTCAGCACATGCCATGCAAGGGCTGCATGAATAAAAAGAAAAATGCTATAGTTAGAATTTTTGTTATTATTACAAATATCAAGTTATTGTTATTGAAGATATAAGTAGGATTGACCATTATTAACGTTGGAATACATTAAATAATGTAAAGGAATAAATATGAATGTTTAGGAAGGTATTTGAACAGAATAATTGAAGGGAATAACAGGCTATTAGAGAGTTCCTAGGAGTGCTTTTTGAGATACAAAGTTTCGCATCGTGGACTGTCACATCGTATTGCAGTCGCTTAATATGCGCATGCGCAACCAGTTACGATATTTCGTATCGAGATACGACGTCGTATCTCTTAGAGAAACTTTGTAAAGATACGACACTTCAGATAATACAGAAAGTTCGTATCAGTGGCGTCGTACCTTCCATAGCGATAACAAGGCACATTTCTTCAGCATACACTCGAACGTTGAGGTCTTCGGCAGACAATGAACTGAGATTGAATGAATTCAAGTATTCGTGCATGATGAAAACTGTCACTTTACAATACGACACTAATTTCACGATACGGGAAAATATTGGTATACGAACTTTGACAAGGATAGCTTCCACTTTGCTCGTCAGAGCCAATACGTAACGGAAATTAGATGCGAATCATCGTATCACTCGTGGGATCTCTTAGGAACTCTCTATTGTAATGAAGAGGCATAATACTATATCAAAACTAAATATGTAAATTTTATAAATGATTCATTTAATGTATAAATACCGTCTCATAATGAGAATGTAATAAGTTATCGTAATCTAAATACAAGCGGAGGATAGAAATTCAAAAGTATGGTAACGATTCTCTAAGCCATTGTGACTTCTTTCAATATTAGGTTTCCATATTTATACTTCCTAGGTAGTTGTATATTAGTATACTGCGTGTAGTAGAAAAAAAATTTCCGTCAGAATAGTAAATATATTATATGAAAGTAGCACCGGTCAAAATCAGCCCTAATCAGTGTTAAACCCAGCTAAATATGACCACCACCCCCAGTAACTCCATGTGCATTATATTCGAAGTAACCAGCATCAGTGATCAACCGAATAATATTGAAGGAATTTACAATCATACTAGATGATGGTGAGTTTTTAGTCACGACGAGTGATTACCCTTAGTATTGCATCCCCATAAACTGTGAACAAATCAGTCTAGAGAGAACCGGAAAGGATGGATGGAACGTGTTTCACAGGTCTAGTAGGCACTTATTTTGTATAGGCTGTGTCTGAAGTTTCATAAAAAGAACAAGAGGAGCTATACAGTGACACAAGCCTTGAAATATATTACATCCATGCATTCTGGTCACCCAAGAGAATTCGTCATGAAATACTTAAGATAATATATCTTTAGGTAACTATTTACAGAAAACATAGGATTTAATAATGATACCTGGAGTCCCTGGATTCAAAAAGTTGGGGTTGACCGATTGACTGGAATCATTCCTCTCGTCGTATTCCAAGTAGTTGGAGAGATGGGCCCACAATGCAGATTTACCCTAGAGACAGGAAGGAATGTTAAATGATTTTATCACACTTTCTGAATCTCCACAAATCAATTTATCGAAATTGGATAAATAAAGCTTTTCTCCCTGAATAATCAATAGGATAATCCCTGTACCGTATAGCGTCATCCCTTGTTTCGATCAACTATTAATTTCAAGAACAAGAGGCTTCGTATTTTTTTAGACTAACGAAGGAAGCAGTTGGAACATGATTATTGGAATACTAGTAGTATTCCAACCTACATGGTGAAGTTGACGAGCTCAACTAAGCTTACATGGTCCTGTTGTGAACGGGAAATCGATAAGAAATTAAGGTCCTTAGGGGGGATTCGAACCTTATTGACAGAGCGGAATCTGAAGGATTCCACTGTGTGTCACCGCGTAACCACCTCGGCCATCGAAGACCATGTCTGTCTCTCATTTATGCTGAGGGATCAGCTTTCATTCACAACAGTCCTAACTTCAGTGCAACATGGTTCCAGACATATAGAACATAGATACTTTGAGTGGATACTGTGACTGGGTTAGTTACTGTTAGCAGACATCACTAATCAACGGACACAATTTTTGGTTTCAATCAAGCATCCACCAGATGAAGATAAACAGAAAAGAACAATTTCATTGAAGATAGGTAACCATGTATTTGTTCATTGTGTCACCTGTACCTCCAACTACCAAGCTATCACATGCTCCCTCGTTCAGATATGATATTCTTTTGTGAAATTATCGGGAGGGAAATCACTAATCAATTCTCACGTCACGTACAGTGTTACTTAGTGACTTGAAGGCTGAGATAGGTTCTGACAACCTAATTCCTTCAATATACGACTTAAGTGTTACCATCTCATTGCTTTCCCTAGTAACTCCTGCTGTTGTTTTAATTTCCAATTGCCAACATTTCTAAATTGGATGGGCATTCACCGTATCACACATTTTGGGAGACTTCCATACAAAGACTCTTCCATGAATTGATCTCTTTTTCAATATTCTTGTTCATATAGCGATACTTCAGAAAGGATGGAAAATTACTTGTACATCAGATACACAGCTCGTACACATACTAAATTGAAATGGAGCTAATCAACATCAAATGTGCGATGTGACGGCACAAACAGCGTGAAAAGCAAACATCGCATCGCTGGAAACTAAAAGATTAACGCACCTTGGAAAATAGGGTAAACCCGGACAAAACCTGTAGAAGAATAACGAGGAATGAAAACAAATTATCATGCAAGCAGAGTGGAAAGTTATGAACAAATTCCTGCATCCATCTTACTTGTTTTTTCTGCAATCCATGGGACCACACACGTTCCAGGAGATCACACAGGCTGGCGATTAACGTGTTTTCTTCAACAAGAGATGTCTGTGCGCAGTGACCCATCTCAACGGCTTCTGAACCCAGTTTTTCGACTAGCATCCGTTTGGTTTTTTGTTTACAATCCTGTAGAGAATCAAAAATGAAATAGTACTTGCATTTCTTGATAACATAATGTTTCCAGCCTAATGTTCTATGTTTTTATCCCATAGAACATTAGGCTGGAAACATTATGTTATCTAGAGGTTCAAGTACTAGTAGTTTTTATCCAGCTTCAACCTTCTAAACACGTGTTTATGAAACACAAGCTCAATGCGTTCGACCACACTTCCATCAGCATCACAAATCTTCAAGGTAGACATCCAATCATATTTTCATCAAACAATATTCTTATTATAGGGGTATTCATGGTCTGATTCGATCCTCGAATATCGAATCTGATGTTCGATTTTCGAAACTCGAGGGATCATGAGGCTCCTACATTTTTCTCTGTCGAATGGTCGAAAATCGAAGTGCATGTAGCTCCTTGCGGCATCTGGCGAAGGCCATATCAGGATATCAGTGTTATCACCTAACCTGTTATCAATAGTCGTTTGTCAATATTGTCAGTTTGCTTGTTTGTACGTATCGTAATTTATAATCATGCCGAGAAAAAGCCAGAAAGCGAAATGTATAAATGAAATTGTGAATTCATGAAATTGTGATAGCGAGTGGTAGGACCTGAAAAAGGTCGGGTTTTCCCATAATAATTCACTCGGTATTCACATTTAAGGAATTGCACCAATTTCCATTAAAAACTCCGCTTAGTTTTGCCAAAAATCGAAAATAAAAAACTGTACTGTGCCTTGACGTCAATGGATGATTAATTTCTATGAAGGCCAACCTCCTCCGCCAATCCTCTTGCACATGGATTATTGAATTTGCAACAACTCTAAGTAAATTACCTTCAAAAGCTTCTCAACGAAATTCCAATTCGTCTGTGCAATAAGAGCAGGGCTCGGCTCAGACTTGGGAGGTGGGAGAGTTGCGAGTTTGTCTCCCATCGGACGAGCTTCAGTTCTTCGGAGTGCGCTGGCAACGATGTCTGCGTCTTCAAATCCGCTGCTCAAGGATGGAGAGCTCTTCATTCGGTTACTGGTCCACTTTTTCGCTCTGAAGTAGTTTGGATTGAAAGAATGATTAGCGAGGTGAGGAGTTGGAGCTAACTACAGAGTTAAGGAGCAATGGATCAATAAAATAGAAAGAATCTCCCACAGAGATGAATATTATGTTACAAAAATGGCATTCGCATTGTACGAGTAGTTTGGGGTCAGTAGACAGTCCTTGCAGCTAAACGAGAAGCGAGACGGGATTCTGAATATGATGTTACTGGGGAGAGCACGAGCGGATGCTAACCCCTCAGTCGTATTGTACGAGTGGGTGAGTCGCATCACGAGTCGACCTACGAGACGTTAAATAACGTTACGTGCGAATTGGATGGAATTTGTAGATTTCAAGTAGTGATTTTGAAGTTCTTGTTGTTTAGAATTTTCCCTAATGGGTTTCTCTCGATACTCAAAATTAATACCAGGAACTGATTTCTAATCGTTGAGCTCCCTACTCTAACCCGGCTCACTTCTCGTTTACCCGCAAAAACTGTCTAATATTCCGAAATTTGTGGTTCTCAATGCCAAACTTCTACGATTATTACACAAAAAACTAAGGGATGAAGAATAACGGACAGAAAATTTACTAGAGCAGTGGTTCTGTGTATGTATTTTTTTGCGGTTTTAACGATAATTTTGGTCCATAGATCATTTTTGTGGAGATGAAGGGTTTTAGAAGACAATCGTGTTTGTAACAAACGTTTAAAAGGTAGTGTACAAAAAAGCCAAGATGAAAACTGCACTGACTGATAGACCTTGACTAGATGAAAATCAGAGAAAAACTGAGGAGGAATGACAGCAGGGTATTTGGCACCATGAGGTTGGTATTACTGATAACTCAGAAACTTACGGAAGGGAGGGGTGGAGAGGGTGACCCCAACCACATTGAAGTTTTTCTCATTTCCCAGACAATTTTTGTGAAGCGGTTATTTAATTCTCTAAGAGTGATCAGCTATACATAATTTTAATTTCGTAATTTTGAATTATTCACGTCCTTTTTTAATATTCAAATTGGAATAAAGGCACTCCATCCTCTAGAGAATGACGAAACAGGAAGAATGCCACCAAACGCATCAAATCCGTTGAAAACTGGCTGAGAAAATGAGAATAACTGTGCAATGCTGAAATGGTTAGGGAAGGGGGAGGTATCCGTTTTACAAAATTATTGGTCCTAAGCTGTAATTTTATAGTAAGAGTTCCTAAAAACTCTTCTAGCCGAGATTCAGGCATATTTGTGGAAATGTCGGGCTCACTCCCTTGGCCCCTCAAGTCAGTGAATATGCAGGTGGCGTGCGCTCACTGGCTGGTTTTAAACATCTCGAGTAGGCAACCCTCTGAACTTCAGCCAATCATTGGTTTGGGTTGAAGGGGTTCAATGCTTATTATACCCGAGGGACATACCTGGGCTCTTGGTTCAGGACCACAGGGTCGAGCAAAGGGAAAAACGCTGAAGTCGTCCGACGAACATAGTTCCCAGAGAGCTCACGAGGTGCAGGCAGTTCAGAGTCCACTTCGCTCAACCGTTTCTCAAGTAGAAGCTGAGTGTCAGAAATCGTGTTGCAGTACTCATAGCACGGCATTCGCACGATATTTTCTCCATGCCTTTTTCTGTGAAACCAGCCCTCGATTGTTAAGACGTCAATCACGTTTACATTGCGTAGTTCCAAGTAGATACTACAATAAGTATAAGTATAAGTTCTGCATAACTACATAGATGCTTTGAATGCATCTCTTAGCTGGATGACTAATTTTCAGAGGAATCTATTGGAAATATATTGAATTTCAAACATCAGAAAGAGTCAAATTTTACTTCCTTTACCAGAAAATCCGAAATGGCTACTTTAAAATGCCAATTTTTACAGAAAACAAGAATTTTTTCGTAAATATACAACTTGTGTGAGTGCCAAGGAACATGTGCTAGGATTTGCGATGATATAGGCAACTTGAAGTGTTTAGATTGAAGAAGAGTTTCTACGACCCAAATGGGATACATACTTCAAGAATTTGATGCGACGTTCGAATACTCTCAAATTGGTTTCCATCTTGCCCCAGTTACTCAATATTTTGTTGTCGATTAGAGTAGCAAACATTTGCGTTTCGATGAACCTCGACAAGAAGGGCAGATGATGCTGGGGCTGATCTGACAGAAAAGTGGCTTTGTCGAAATTCTGCATGGACTCTCGGTTTGACAGCCATTCGTCCTTGTCCTGGGGAACCACAGAAGTTAAATTTAAATGAGATTAGAGTAGAGTATAGCGAGCAAGTTAAGCTTAAATTAAAAGAGCGGATCGATATGTTGGAAATCACCCATTCTGGAATCATTCCCTACAATGAGAACTAGAATAGGACCAACTACTCCAACATGTGGTGATCCATTTTCTATAATAATATGTACTACAATAAATTCGAAATTGTGAATTCACCTGATTGGGCTGGATGATGAAGTGTTCATAAGATGCGAAAATGTGGACGAATCTGTTGAGGAAAATTTCTCTGATAGCGTTATTAATCCTCAGGTCTTTCGTGTATTGAGCAGCCGTCGTTACTTCGGACTCCTCCGAGAACCCATCATCGACCAAGCTATCCCACTCGGCGTCAGGATCATCCAAACCATCTAACGAGACACCTTGAAACCGCAGGAATAGGTACTTTTGTGAGAGCAAATACCAAAGTCATAGTTCTTAACAATGGGCGATTCCAGTAACTGTTTACTTGTTGGGTTGTAATAAATAAAGTCCATTACAATTCACAAACTATCTGGCCATTAATAAGATCTTCTCAATAAACTTTCTTATAAATGAGTGCGTAGAAATAGAATTGAACAGGAATTAAGTTGTAAAACTTAATCTTAGGCTATTACCAACATGTAGGGACTGTCAATGCGTTCTTTCTTACCAGTACGTCGAGCTAGGGTCACTATTTTCTGGAGAGTATGCGAGCCTTGAGTGAGAGATGGCTCATCTTCAAGGTCATCTGCCCAAGAGTGTTTTCTCGTGCGCGTAACACTACCGATGCAGGAACTACTCATAACGTCGTTGTTCATATTATAATTCCTAAAAATAGAAAGGTCATTATTTAGGATTTTATGGCCATAGAAGTGGAAGGTACACTTCGATCTGGAAAAATTAAATGGAGCAAAAATATGGAACGGATGGACTCACGAATCAATATTTTCACCGGTAACTTTAAATCTTCGCAACACTTCGCAAATTTCTCCAATAAATTCAGTCTTATGAGGAAAGGTAGGTAATTCTTCAGGTGTTTGAAGAAGCCTAGTATCGAGATCCATGTAACATAAATTCGCCTGAAAAGTAAAATTATTGTTTTAGAACGATCTAAGTAATATTAGAATATCGCTATAAGTCGCTCACTGAGTGTACGAGGAATGCTGAGCTGATAATTTTGATGACCAGCAGGAAGAACCATAGTGAGTGATTTAGGATGAATTTTCCTATATCAGCTGTTTTGTACTGTCGAAGGCCTCATGAAGGTGGCAATTTAATAAAATAATAGGTAGAAAACATCCTTGGTGGCTCTAAATTTGGTTCACTTTGCACAAAACGAAAAGGACTGGGCAAGCTCCAGTCCCATCCATTCCACCTATGTGAGTATATCGGGCAAAAAGGACAGACTGGAACTGATTGTCTTTAATCAATCTATGCCAGGAATCAATTGAGGAGATTAATTTATTATTAGAGTTCAAGAGACTTCAATTAACGATTTGAAGATGCTGCCATTCACTTGCCTCGCTAGGAATATTCACTCTGGACTCTTTGGTGTGAAGTCCCATGACGAAAGGAACGGGGGCGTCCAAAAAGTGATGACAGCTCGCGGGAAGGATAGGAACATAAACGTGTGGCCAAGCAAAGGGAAGAAGGAGCGCAGTGAGAGATTCCGCAACCAGCATCAGCCTTTGGTATTCTGGAGAAGAAAAAAATGCATTGTATAGTGCAGATTGTTAGAGCCGCCCAGCAGTTCGCATACTGCCGCCATCGAAATAAGAGTAGAAAAGAATATTTATTTATTGGCAAAATAACTCAAAATAAAATTACGCTTAGGGGAGTAGGGAAAAGGTAAGATAGAAGGAAGGATGGGACGTTTTGAACTTGAAAGCTGACTTCAAGGAAAATGGCTGGGCCATGGTCTGCTGCCAGAATGTAAAAACACACATTGAAACATGAATTGAACCATTCGATGACAAATTAAAAGTCATGTCGACCTATGGAAGAAACGTCACTCTTGAATGAAGATCCTAATAAATTGCAGCATAGCCTTCATTCATCGTGTTCCTTGGAGATCAAACAAAGCATATGGGTAGCTTCAAGTGAGCCCCTCCACACTCCCTTCTGCCAGCTTCATTCTTCCTTACTCTTATCTCCATTTTTTCATGGACTTTAACTTTTGACTATTCTCAAGTTACTGCTACACAGTCTGACATATGATATGATTCTTGGGTAGGGGAGGAGACCTGTTTATGCTGTTTATTATAACGATTTCAATAGTAAGAAACGATACTGTAAGGCTTCAATAAATTAATGTATTCAGTTACCTCCGGAACACAAGAGAATCTGATTCTCCAGGAGAAGACATGTGAACAAAGAAACGACGCAATCCACTCCCAAAAGTGTAAACAGCTCTTTGATTGGGAAATCGAAGAGAGGAAGCTCCTCCAGGAGCGTAGGCGACTGTATGATGACTCTCTCTTCAGGGTAACAAGTGAATGTGATGGATCGTCCGGGTGGTGGCAAAACCAATTCGTACAAAAGGCTGAATACCCACGCTTCCAAGCTCGGACTCGTTTCATCCCGCCAACACCTGCAACAAGCGTTCGACACATCAAAATAATATCTAGATTAAAAATACCATTTCAGCATGGGGCAAAAGAGTAGGTGCCTACCTAGGTTATCTACAACATCTAATACACCCACTGATTCATCAATAACTGTCACCTTTTTGCTCTTGAGATCCTTCTGGCATTGCTCTACATTAAGCTAGGATCCCTTACCCTCACTCTAATCGTGCTCCAAAGGCAATGGGGAATGATCGTGTATGAGAAAATCGAATTTTTTCCACTCTTCTATTGTTAATAGGAATAAAATAACACTGTTAATACAAAGAAAAAAATAGTTGATCGTTCTGGTGTGGCGAAAATTCGGAATAAAATCTCAGCAGTTTGAAAAACAGGCGCCATTCCGACGGCCCTTGAGCCACCCGGTAACACGTCACACTAAAAGAACAACTGAAAGAGAATGTGCAGAGATCACACAGGGAGCAGTGAAAACATAATTTAGTTAAATAATTGATTATTATTAATTAATCAATAATTAATTCAATCAATTATCTAATTAAGTTAATTATATTCTCACTAATCTGGGGCTAAAACAGTGTTGTTTTTGTTTGGTTGACAGGCCTTCACGGATTTTGGCCAATGACAGACGACACCCGTTACAACGTAACTTTCCCGCCATATTACAAAAATGAACATTTTAATAAATTTTCTAAAATTACAGATACATTATTTTTGCTCTACTGCTTCAATATTGTTTCTTTTAAGCCATTACCTTACAGAAAAAAAAATAAAAAAAATTGATGATAATTCCCCATTCGGGATTGCAATATTGTTGTAAACCATTTCCCCAAAAAAATGAATCAAAATCAGTTCGGGAAAAAGATTCAGCAAATTAATACAATACCCAACCATTTATTTTGGAAAGCTAAAACATAGATCTTGGAATTTTGATTAGTTCTGGTTAGCATAATAACTGTAGATGTGTGTAATTCAGATGAACGAGGAATGCTCTGTATACGTCTATTTTATTATTATAATAATAATGTTCACTACTAGTTGGAAGTGAAATTCCTACTCATCATTCATTGGGACAAGATACTGGAATTACCTGGAGATTCTAGATTAACAGGGAAGTTCGTTGTAATAATGCATGTAAATCTTTGTTCATTGCTCGAGGCGTTTATATGATGTCCATCTTGAAACGCTCCAGGATCGAAATATCTGATAAGCTTAGGGTGGGTTATATCTGAAATAACCCACCCTTATTGGAACGAAATATCTGATCCACAGTAATTCATAAGCTAAGTTCGGGTTATTGACCTGAAGTGTTGCAGACTCAGAGGTGAAATTGGTCAAATACTAACAACGTATTTTTGGGTCGTTCTCTTTGCTTTTCGCTCGTTTTCAAAGATGATGAATGCGACGTTGATGTTTGCTAGGCATACTTATCAAGTCGGCCGTATAGATCGTTTGGGTGGTGGTGGGGGGTGGAATGGGGCCAACTATCCGATAAGTTATGATTCTACGACTGAGCTGTGTGAATTGTGGTGTCAAGGTTAGCAAAGATCAGAAACCTTTTCTTCCAGATCCAAAATTTGTTTCAACAACCACAAGAACTGGTCTCCATGAAGTCCTAAATGTTTACGGAAGACAAACTCTTTCAACTAGTAAATTGTCAATAATTACTATTTTCTACCAATTCGCGACTTTTTACTAATTCTTTACTATTTTCTGACAATGGGGTCTGCGCATGAGAAATAAAAATTGGA
>JAEMON010000012.1:5787255-5799315 GCA_030264115.1 Lygus lineolaris
ACGCAGTTTTCAAGCAATCGGATCTACTAGGAACTCTCTATTATTACGTTCTCTTACCTCCAAATCTTATTTATTAATCAAATCAAATTTATTAAAACAACGTGTCATGAAATCTTTTTAATCGTTGATTATACACTTGTGAAACCCATTTTCCTAAATCAACGTCTCAACTCTCTCATTCGGTAAATCAATGATTAACCATGATTAAGGTTTTTTTGGTGAAACTGGCCCCCAGAGTCCAAAAATCAAGCTCATTCTACATTCACCTGAAATTCGCAGAAATGCCTCTTAAAAACCAGCTCTATTAATTGGGTCACTCAACGTCCATCCTGAGCTTTGTTGTTTTGAGTTTGGCGATTGATTTTCTCGTATTCCAAGTACTTACCCAATATCTTGTATTTTTTTCTAATTTTTATAGGAAATTGAAAAACTGGAGTTCTCGTGCGTTCCCAACAGCGTAGAAGTGTCCCCGGAAGGGGGTGTACTCACCGTAGCCGCAGGAAACACAGTCAGCTTCTGGGATGCAGAAAGGTAGACTACATATTATGCATAATATACATGCGTAGGTACATAATGAAAGCGTTAAGGTACATAATTGGGGCGTTAAGCTTCAGCAGTCGTTTTCAGAATAGTTTGAAACAGATTTCCGTGGAGAAAATTTCCAAACATTTGCATACTTAGCTAACATTTTAAAGCCACAGCAATACTTAATTTTCTTCGAAAATTAAAAAAAAAAAAAAAAGAAAGTTACTGGATTGTTATGGTAGGATTTCCAACAACCTGGAGTGATTCGGTATCGCGAGATTGGAAACCTATCATACTCGTATTACTTACCTATTGGAGAAGAAGAAATATCTTTAAAGACGTGTCTTGTCTCTAGTTTGCAGAAGCTGAACGAATTCAAAGTGCCCACCATAGTCAACTCGGCATCGCTCCTTCCAGACAAGGCCATCTTCGTATGCGGTGGTGATGATCTCAAAATGTACAAATTGGACTACAAGACTGGACAAGAATTGGGTGAGTCTGGATGATCCGCACACACACACACCTTTATTAGTTCATTTGAAGGGGCCAAGGGAGTTATGTATATCCGTTTTTCTCAGACACTTTTTGGCCGATTTGGCATCAGCTATTTCGCATTTTTCTCGTCGTGTTTTCAATGTCAAATTGGCATCAAGGCACATCATGCCCCTAGAGAAACATAAATTAGGAAGAATGCCGCCAACCGAATTGAAAATAGCCTGAGAAGAATGGGGAAAACTGTTCAACGCTAAAATGATTAGGGGACTGGGTGCTTAGCCGTTTTATGATCTTGTTGGTCCTAAGGAGTAATATGTTGTAGTAAGAGATCCTACAAATTCTTCGGTAGCCATTTTTTTAGGACATTTTGGGTGTTCTTTCTTGGCCCCTTAATGTACTTGAAATTGTAGACTTTTATGGAGTTAGCGTGGGAATGAAGCTAAACTTCGCAGGGTATAACAGTTCTAAGTAGCAATGGTTTATATGGGGGGTTGTGGGTTGAGCCAGCGGAACAACCACGCAATATCTTCTGGACTTGTGCACGGCTGCTTCTTGATTTACTTAGGTAACCTATAATCAAGAAGGCTAAGGGTTGTTACGTTGCACTCTCCTCAGGTGAACCAACATGTCTGCTCTGTATATTGCACCAGTCCTTCAGTAGCACAGAACCACATTGTCCGTGCCTCACCCACAACCTTTACGTTTATAAGGCAGTGATCGTCAGGATAGGATGGCGGAACTAATTTTATTTGGGCTGTCAACAGACATCTTGGTTCACCTGAGGAGAGTGCAACGTTGTAACCCTTGGCCTTCTTGACTATAGTTTACCTAAATAAATTGAGAATTTGAGGGAGAAAACCGTCGAATTTCCAACTTCTAGGGTTTTGATTCTCCTTAGAGAAAACTCGAGGCATTGCGACGCTAAAAAGCGCGGCCTCTAACGCAAATGGAGGTGAGCCCTTGTGCGATGTTTTTCTCTCAATATAAACGCATATTGCTCGTTGAATTAGAAACCTCTACCCTTTCAAAATTCTTCCCCGAAGTTTTTATCGGGGAAAAATCTCAAAACGGCTCAAGAACATCTTTCTTGCAGGTGGAGCATCGCACAAATATCAATCTGACACAGAAATGAACCGAGAAATATCGGAAAAAGAAACTAAAAACTCATAAAAAGGTTGCGAAAACTGGGAACGAAGTGTCTCCATCGGTCGAACCAAACCTGTTGAGGTGGAGGGGGTTTGGACGGAGTGGGACAGGGGGGAGCAGTGGGGCCAACATGATAGAGATGAAAGAGTTTCGTTCCCGCGGAAATCAAATTGACTTCTTTTTTAAATCTGTGCACATTTAAAAAAGGTCTTGGAACTGGGTTCGAATTTGAGGTCAGCCAGCCAGCTGCAAAAGTCATACGTTTTCCCTTCCCTACTGTAATTTCAATCTACCATCCCGATGGTCGGTTTATTTCTAATTATAGTTGCGCCCATCGTAAAATACTTCCTCAAAAAAACCCTCAAAAATGAGCGATTTTGAGTTTGTTGTGGCAATTAACTCATAAAAGTGGTTAGTTTATCATGTGAAGATGAGGTCAAGTATACATGAAATTACCAGGAGATGGAAGATGTTGAAGTTTTATGGTAGAGGGGGTGAGTGAGTAGCTTCACTGAACACTGTAAGAAGCCCTCGAGCCTGT
The DNA here is from genome assembly GCA_030264115.1 of Lygus lineolaris. Lineage (NCBI taxonomy): Eukaryota > Metazoa > Arthropoda > Insecta > Hemiptera > Miridae > Lygus > Lygus lineolaris. The sequence goes on from JAEMON010000012.1 coordinate 5,789,963, forward strand.
GAAGATTCCACAGATGACTGTTGCAAGTCCTCAAATCTGTGAAGTTGGCTATATTCTTTTGTGGACAAGCTCGCTTCTTCAGCTGAGTTTTAGAGTTCCTAGCGGACTTCAAAGTCGATTTTCCAGAATACCAGTTTTCAGAGATGTTACACTAATCAAAATGGATCTATGGTAGTTAGTTGTTTCATAGATAAATTTGTCTCTTGCAGAATCCTTCAAGGGACATTTCGGACCGATCCACTGCGTGAGGTTCTCACCAGACGGCGAGCTCTACGCCTCGGGAAGCGAGGATGGGACGCTCCGCCTCTGGCAGACGACTGTCGGCAAGACCTACGGCCTCTGGAAATGCGTCGAAGGCCCAACCCCGGTCGAAAACAACATACAACCCACCGCTCTCCAAGAAGTTGCCGCCAACTAAAGCGAAGAAAAGAACATAACATCAAAACACTGCCGCATTCATACTTCCCTCGACCATTTCTGTCATTTCAACCAACCGCAACAACACCGATTGACACGCCTACTCACAGAATCCTTTCTTCCTCTCCTGAGTCAAGTGTTTTCTTGTGGGGCAATCTTGATGAAATGTCTCCTGTTTGTTTGATAACACCCATTCGCGGGACAGACAAAGAGAACCTGCATTTATTGTCAAACTAAACTGATTATATCATTTACGCTGTAAAATTCTTCTATGTCAGAATGGGAATTCGAGTTACGTATGAAATTCACTGCGCAACCTCAGGTACGATTAAATCGAAACGGTAACTACTTTTTGATCACCAAAAGCAGGTCGAATTCAAATTGGCGCCTGATTACTGCTGTATGGATTAGGTCCGAGTTGTTGTGTCGTGATGAGGCCTTTGTTTATAGAATGTATTTGCCGTAAGTGTCAACAAATTGTATTAAAATCATCGGTAAGTAGTTGATAAACGTCATCATCGTGTAGGTATAAAGAAATAATTTTCAAATTCGCAAACAGAAAAATAGGTTCCTGAGGTCATTGTAAATTGTGGACCCAGAAGGATACGGACTGGGTATCCGTGGATTGAAAATGTGGCTGGAATCTGAAAGTCTCCTCGTTCTGGTGGTCGAGGAGGAGGGCATTAGAGTGTGGCCTTCTTTCATCTGTACCCTTCGAGTACTGTAGCTTCGAACCCTCCCAACCAACCAACCGCAAGGCCACACTCCCCTCCTCCTCTGCCCCTCACCACTGTCCCTCTCGACACCGTTGGATACATGATCCATCTCCTTCTAGTCCATGTTGTCAACTCCACGCCATCAAGAACAACAACTCGCAGCTTAGATAGATGTTTGAGGGTGCAGGTAGGTTGCTTTGAGGTATCAACATGTGCTTATTTGGAGTGACGATGGATGGTCCACGTTGATTCCCAACTAAAGACGGATTGGAAGATACTCAGTACAATCGAATTTGATTCAGATCCTTTCAACTTCTTGATATTACATATCCTCTCCATAATGAACATTTTATCCTTTGTGGTCAAGTCTTCTTCTTGTCGTTTCTCTAACTCATCTACTGTTACGTATTTTCCAGCTCCTTGGTTCTCTCAAGTCATTATTTCTTGAGCAATCACAAGCTTCAGCTCAAATTCTCGACTTACGTTCCCTCAGTTCAATGTTTTTAGTCAGCTTGTTGATACTCTTGTCTAATTTCTTCAGGAGATCCGGATAGTTTGGAATAGACTGGATCAAAGAAAAACTGCCGCCTTCTTCTTCGTAACGACGCACCTGCATTGTGGACACGTTCCCTCTTTAGCTCCGCCACTTTGATCAATCCATCGATTTACGCAATCCGAATGGAATACATGCCCACACGGAAGGGTTCTAGTATTGAAGGCTTCTTTTCCGGCTTTCGAACGCGGACATTATCTTCACACAACACGCACTGTACATTCATTTTATCTGCAACTTCTCAGCTCGGTTGAAAGATATACCTAGATGACCTCAGAACAGCTTACAACGTTATTTAGGGCTATTTTTTCCTACAAAAATTTGGAAGGCTTACTACGACTCAGATTGGATAAGATGTACTGGGAAAGGATTGTAATTTCTGGATTTTGACCAATCCAGCTGTGAATCACCTGAATAATCCTCAATAATACATTCGACATAACTTGGTGGACAACTAGAAATGTCTCTCGTTTGGGGGACAGACGAAGAAAATGTGTATTGGTGAACTAAACTGATACTGTTATCATTCACGCTTTGACATTCTTGTAGGTGACTTATGTATGAAATTCAGAAGTGCCTGCAGAGGGCGGCTTCGCTGCAACAATTGACGAGTTTGTCGGTGGTAAGGTTCCTTTTATCTTCATCTTATCACAGAGAAGAATTTCTCAACTCACTCAGTGGTGTAGTGGTTTTGGACGTTTTAGGTTTGAATTTATGTTGGTGAGGCAGCGTTCGATGTTTTGTTCGATTTGTTAGACATTCGGAAGATGATATGATATGATATGATTTTTGATGTCCAGAGATAGTTGGGGTGGCAGCCATTTTCGTACATCTCTAACCATCTATCATCTCCATCTCCGGACATCGCTAATCGTACCATCCTTATGGCTAAACAAATCGAACAAAACTTGACTATCGGAAAGAGTCTTAAATAATAATATCGAAACAAGAGATCTCAGCAGCCCGCTGCACTCTAGTGGTTGTCTAGTTACTGCACCTTGTAGTCAAGCCCTGAGAACGGGGGAAAGGCGGCAAAGCCGCACTCTGCAGACACTCCTATGAAATTCAAATTACGATAACAACCGTGAAGTGGTGAATCCTCGTATCTCCACTTTTGACCAAAATTGAGACTTTTTTGATGTACCTACCTTAATACTTTAGCGCTAGCGAAAAATTTCAATGTGCCCGAAAAGTGAAGAAGAGTTTTCACCTATAGTATAGAAGCAAAGAAGAAGAAGAAGAAGTGATAACACGTATCAGCCGTTCCTGCCTCATTTTGCGATTTTAGAGGTAGGAAGGTTCACCACTTCATCGTCGATAAGTAATTTGAAACTAAAACAACTTTTTTATTGCTGAGCCAAATTGAAGTCTCCTGTATTCATTAGGTACTTGTTCTAGCTAGGCCAACATAATCAAGTGCTGATTGTAATGTACCTTCTTTGCGAAGAAATTCCTATGGACGATGGCAACTGAAAAACCAACCTTGTCCTTCGTTACCTACTTAATAAATTGAAAATAATATTCGGTGATATTGTAAAATGTATGTTTTCTGAGGTCGGACTTTCTGGACTTATTCATAAATAATTGCAATTCTATTTTTACCTCAGGTAAACATTGTTTCGCTGGGCTGGACGTTTTTACGAGTACCTACTTACTATTTTCCAAGCAATGATCTACGCCTAGAATTGTATTTTGCTATTTATTTTGATAATTTTCAATTTTTATTTCCAATTGTTGAGTTTATTTGTAGTATTATGAGATGATGAAGTTTTATTTAAATTGGTTCATTTTGAAAGTTTTATCATCTGGGCATGGATTTATTTATTTATCATATTATATTTAAGTACATTTTATTTTTTAAATTAGGTACTTATGAAGATTTTGTAGGCATCCTACCTATTTTGAGAACCTTCAGCCAATGTAACTGATATGAGGTTGGGTTGTGGTGAATCAACCCCAACTTGTGGGGGAGAAGATAATTATTATTGAAGGGCTTAAGGTTCTGCTCTACATTGGCGTTTTGTAGTGATTTGGGCTCTGTTTCTAAACCAATGAAAAGCCACGAGGCAATAACCGGTGCCGTCGAGTTGTCCTCGTGGATACTATAATAGATGGATAGGTGTATCTACTATAATGCCGTGCCCCATGGTTTTAAGGAAATGGATGCCGACAAAGTCGCACATTCAGTGGCTGATGACCAGGAGATGCGTAACCTTCGCAAGTTATAACCGATTTCATCCATCGTCTTTCGGCAACTACCTATACATAGGCGTAGCTCCAACGAATGGGCTTTTTCGACCCGACAAGCATATCAAATTCGCTCGTTCTAGGACATGCATAGTGCTTACACTTGAAACGCCTAGGACAGGGGAATGCCAAAAATGTTCTGCAAACGATCCCCTCTCCTCTCGAGGGGGTTAGGCAATGAGTAGCCAAGAGCGAAATCATCAGAACGAATTCTGATCCTCCTTTTGGAGGACTGATGACGTCCGTGACGCTGGTAATATCCATCCTAAAATGGTTGTTTACTTACTTTACTGCTCTGTAAAGGCCATATCACACGAGCTTCCGTTATTTCGTATTCCCGTAGTAGCACTTTTCAGCATTTCCCCAATGTTAAGTTCTTCACCCCACATTAACATGGTGCAGATCCTGGCAGAACATTTCCAAGGTATCGATGACGTTACGGCAATATGACGTATGACCATATATCGTCGCTTAAGAAGCAACACGCCCTATCGACCATTTTCACGAAAATTAGGTTTTGACTGATTCTTATTCGACTTCTCACGTTGCATCGACTGGTTAGCTCAAAATTGCTTCAACTAGACTACAAAATCGAGAAATACTCGAAAAACGTAACACCCCCATCGACCTCAATTACCTATTCGGACAGCCGCCGTATCACCAAAATTTCCTATTTTCTTCAATGAATACTATTTTTCAGTATTGACGACAACTGGAAGGCAAGAAGTGACTGAATAACGGGGAACAAAGGGACAGGTGATCAAAAACTGGATTCAGTTTTTTCCACCTCCTGAAAAATTGGGATTTGGTTCATAGGGTGTGTTGCTTCTTAAAGCGATGATATGCACTTATTGAATTTTTCATACCACGGCACTCGTCTTTTCGCCAGAAATCGAATGGTATGATTAACGAGGCTTCACACTACTTTCCTCACCCGTAAACACCAGAAAAATTGCCATTTTTTGAGGATTTTAACGCTGATTTCGGCCCTCTATATATTTTTGTGGAGATGAGGTGTATTGGAACTTGTTTCTACTCGTTAGAAGAGTAAGTCCTGTGAATTTCATCAAAATTGTCAGAGCAGTTTGGGAGAAAAGCTAACAAGAGGTTAGCAGCCTTGAAACCGCCGAAAATTGGAGTAGAGCAACAGTGTATGACGAGCGTAATCAACATGTATGAGCGCCATTTATTCGTTCCATGTGTACCAACGTGGTCATATCTCTCCTACTCTTTACTCTGATATTCTGACAAAATCATCGTTTCAATTAGTTTCTTCTGATTATTTTGATTGTTAATTCCACTCTGCTGGTTGAGAGCAGTGGATATTTCAATCCTAAAATTCTGTATTTGATCATTCAAGTGAGAAATCAAACGTCCTTGATACGACATGTTGCATGAGATGACCGGTGGACCTTCATAGGACAAGTTGAACTCGTGGTAGTTGCTTAGTAGTTACAGTTGAACAGGTTTTTTGCGTCTCCTTAAAAGTTGCCCTGAAATTTATACGACATGTTGCCATAACATCGTCAATATAGAAAACATTCTAATTTGCATGAGCACCATTTTGTGCTGGAAAAAAGTTAGGAGATAACCCTTGATCATTCAAACTTAAAGTGACGTTAAAGTTAGAATCCCGCATATTTCAGCCTTTATTCTTCTTCAACTTAACGTTCTTATTCTTGTTCTTTGGCAAGTTTTGAGAATGAAAAAGAAAAAAAAAATCCTAAAAAGAGCTCGTGTGATCTGGTTTTATAACGATGAAAATTATTACACAATGGTTTGTTATTTCACTGTATCTACATGTATCACCCATCTACAAAAGTCGCAGTTCTACTGTTGATCTCTACTGATGTGCTGATGATGATACATTTATTACAGGTACGCTCGCAGTTCCAAGGAAATTCGCACTTCCAAACCCCTCTCATCCCAAAAATTAATTCATTCGTGTGTGGTTCAGCCAACTTCTTGCAGTTGAAACCTTATCCAACTAAAGTCGCAACTTCGTCGCCTGCAGTAGGCTCTCGGAAAGGCGTTTCCTCAAAGTTGGTTAGAACCTTGTCAAACCAAGGTCGCGATTTTTTCGCGATGGCTGTGAGCTTTCTATGTATCGAGTATTCTAAAAAAAAAAAAAAATTGTACGAGTATGTAATTTTATTTCACTTTGTTCGATTTAATTTCGCAGTCTCATTTTTCTGCCGTCAGAAGTAGGTGGCAAAGGTGTACCAACGTAGGTAATCCGCATCCTGACTTTTGGGAAAACGGCCTAACACTCGAGTTTTACATACAAATTTGCCGATTTGATGTTAGTTGACAAAATTTTCTCGTTAAAGGTGAAGTTGAAAATGGAAGTACCCTGACGGGTAAGAGGTTTTCATAGGTTATCCAGCACAGGAAATTGGTTTTCCGCGTTTTTACTAGGTAATGAAATATTTTCCTTACTGGTTTCTAGGTTCTAGGTACGATGACGTCACAAAATCGTGTGTCTTCTTCTTTAACGAACATCCATAGAGAGCATCATGAAGGATGTTTATACACGTATAAGATCTCGTCTTTCAAATTCTGTCCCTATTGAGGAGCTTGTCCCTATTGTGGGCATTTGACGGTAGCTATCCATCTAATCATCAAATACCGAAAAGTGGTGCGTAAAATTCGAGTAACTTGTTAATTTTCATATACTCGTAGCTTACTACTTTTGCTTCCTCATTACCGGAGATATAGGAAGCCGTGTATTCGTGCAAGCGAAGTAAAATTGAAAATTTTGTCCACCAAAATCCAAATTTCCACTAGCTTTTCGCGTTTCAACGGTTTCTGAACAATTTTGGTTCCATGACTAGCTGTGGTCAATTCCTTGTCCCAGGCGAAATTATACGAATTTTTGCTCCGATTTTTGATGAAATGTTCAGGGATTGTGCTGGTTAGCCCCGTGACGGACCTCTATCAATTTCATCGCCGTCGGACTGTTTCCGTGTGCCCATGCGCAAACGTGCATTTCCTGAAACTACAATTTCTCAGTTCCTAATGGAACGATTTCGCTCAAATTTTTAGGGTAGTCGGGGGCTGAGTTGCATATGAATTTTGTTTGATCAGTAAGAATAGCTACTACGCATGCGCAAACTTGAAATTCGTTGTCAAACGCATAACTCCGGAACTAGTTGACCAATTTTCGTCGAAGTTTTGGTCTGATTTTGATGAAATCTTCCGGGATTGTTCCGGGCTAGTCCCTAGTTTATCCCCTATGAATTTCCTCACCGTCTAACCAATGGTGACGCATGCGCAAACTCGAAATTCTTTGTCAAAGCCATTCCAAGGGCGGGGTTTTCAGACGGTCCTCGAGTTTCAAGGAGTCCTTGGGATGGTTTTCAAGGATTCTTAAAGCCGAATCCGTATTCCAAATTTCGAGGAGATCATCTCAAGGTCTCCTTGAAACTCGACGACCGTCTATAAATCCCGCGCTAAAAATTTATCTGAAATTTCAACTGATTCTATAATATCATTTCCAATTTACAAAAGCGATGCAGTTACACTGCAAATCCAACATGGCAGACTTTTTTCAGGCTATTTTAGACTATTTCTTGGCTTCTGACGGCAGTTTTACCCTCCCATCCATAACTTGTTCGCTCCTAGTCTATTTATTTCATGAATTGCCCATCAAATTACCAGTAATGCGTAAACTAATTATTTATATAAGTATAGCTATCAAGTTTTCCCCTTTTATTTAAAAATTGTATCCCCAGTTATGTAAATAGTTGTACGCATGTTTTATGTACGGAATTGTCAAAAGTCGCATCTCCAGCTCTGTACATACCTTCACTATTCGGAATCGCCCGACGAAATTTATGTGACGGAAAGCATTTTTTTGGAATACGAGTAGATTTTTGTTTGTAATTATCAAATATAATTTAATTTTTTTTAAAATAAAATGTGATTAATAAACTATTTAAGATGTTTCCATACGGATTTTATTGTGGCTCTAAACCCTACTTTCACTGTCTAGTAGTTCAAGATAAACGGTAAATGGGGAATTATCGTGTATTATTGTGTTATTTTTTTGTATAATATACAAAAAATGACATTTATTTCATATTATGAATAATTCTGGAATAAATGCACTTAAAAAAATGCATTAGCTAGAACCCCAAGGACCTTGGTAGAATAGCAGTAGAGTTGAAATATTTGTTTGTATTCGATAATTTGGGAACTATCGTGTATGAGAAAATCACATTTTTTCTGCCTTTGTATTGTTATTTGGAATAAATTAACACTGTTAATACAAAGAAAAAAAAAATAGTTTATCGTTCTGGTGTGGAGAAAACTTGGAATAAAATCTCAGCTGATTGAATAACAGGCAGAATTCCAAAGGCTCTTGAGAAACCCTTTCCTACGTTACACTAAAAGAACTGAGATTGCATTGAGAGCAGTGAAAATAGGAATAATTTAAATAATTAATAATTCAATTAATTTATTAATTAGGTAAGTACCTAAATTCTATTCTCACTAATCAGGAGACCAAACAGTGATGGGCTTTGTGTTACGTTAAGTTTCGATGGCATCTAGGACGGAATTGGCAAACGACTGACGACACCCTTTTTGCCGGGACTTTCCCGCTAAATTACAATAATGAATATTTCAATAAATTTTATAAAATTACAGGTACATTATTTTTGCCTTACGACTTCATTATTGTTTCTTTTGAGCAATTATCTTTCAGAAAAAAATTTGATGATAATTCCCCATTCTAATAAATTCCTGTTAGCGAATTTTCGAAGAAAATGAAACTATTGCAATGGCTTCAAAATTTGTGTGCAAATTTTTGAACATTTTTTGGCTTCAAAATTTTCCATGGAAATCCGTTTCAGACCATTCTAAAATGATTCCTGAAATTTAAAACTTTTCCATAATGTATATTCATTTATTTTATTTTTCATAATGTATTTATTTCTCCATATTTATGCTGCATGAATAGAACTTTTTCCTATACCAGTTTGATGAAAAATTGATTATAATTCCCCAGTCGAATAAATTCCTGTTTCCTATTCCAGTTTTGGGTTTTCGAATAAAGAATTCGAATTACGAATAATTATTCGAAAAATATATAGTGATAGGTAGGTATAGTACCTATTCGATGGTAATTGTTGACCTGCTGAATCGGCTACCGAGACGATTGTAGACCCGAATTTACTGAATTGGGTATTCTCACGCCCCCTTGTGTTTTCATTCTCCAGTCTCTATTATATTTTTAGAAATAGAGATGTGTATGAAGTCAGAGGAAATAAGCATAGTTACGATCTCCATTATAATACCGATTTAAGTATAAACGTCCTTATTCAAAATCTAGGAATTCAGTTGAAGGGTCAGGGGAAGGAACAGGGAATGTCCATTTTTTTCCAAATTCGAGCTCAATAGCGCATTCTGTTGGTATT
>JAEMON010000012.1:5807041-5822181 GCA_030264115.1 Lygus lineolaris
ATAAACCAAAAATATGACGGAAAATATTTTTTCAGACGAAATCTGTCTGAATATGGGCCGGGTTTCGTAACAGTCAACTCCTTTGTAAGACCTTGGTTCTAGCTTAGGCTTAGGTATCCATTTTTGGGTCAGGAAAAAATTTTGATAGTTACATTTTTGAGTCAATATAAGTATGAATTCTTCAATAGCTTGGTGCTTTGGGAATCAAAAACACATAACAAATTAGTCGTTGTTTTCACGACTTGGAAGATTTATGAGAGAACTGCTACTTCATTTTTACCTACTTAGTCCTACCCCATAACCATTTTTCTTCAGATGCCCAAATTCGTGAACTCAGACTCATCTCATTCAATTTCCAAAATCCGCCCCGCGTATTTTCCCTTTCCCTCACCAATTATGCACAACGGGTCAAAAACGGGTATTTTCATTTGCAGTGCAGAATTAATTCGACTGCTTCTTGTTTTAAAATTTAGTTAAATAGTGTGGGGTTGTGGGGTCCAAATTTCAAAAAAAATATCAAATTTTGATAGAAAGAAATTTTAAATTTTCAAATTTAGTGATGATTTTTAATGCCAATATTGTCCTAATTTTACTCAAAAGAAAACCCCTTTCATCAGGTTGGTAAAATTTTGCACAGCTCCTGAGAAAAAGCCCAACAACGTTTGACTCACATTGGCGCCCACAGCGCCATCTCTTATCCCAGAATCTCACTAGGTGACCGTCCTCTTCAGCCTTAAGTGGTTACAAGCCTTAATCAAAAAAAAAATTAAGTTTCAAAATGCGTTTGCCCAACACTTGAGCGATATTAGGTTAGGCATATTAAAAAATTTCGAATATTCAATACTACTCACTAACTACATGGGTACTGCGTATGTATCGAAACGATCCTTTAAAATTAACCAATTTACAACAATCCTGTGTGGTTGGTGGAAAAGAGTAGGGAGCTGGGGGTCTACCTGCAGTTGGAACCTTGACCAGCCTAGTTCTAGGGATTTCTTCCTTACTCATTCATTTTTGTGATCGTTGAATGACGGCCGAAGAAACGACAGAAGGCCGGCAACTTGACAGCCGAAAGCTCCCAGCAAGAAAGGTCCTCAGGTGGTCAGGGCATGGTAGGACCGAGCTCGGTTCAGGAGCGCATGTACGCCCGTCTTCTCGCCCAGGCCTGGCTCGACACTGCACTGATTCTCAATCAAGCCCAGCAATGTCACAATCCTCAGAGCCAATCCTTCTCCCGAAGTTACGGATCAGATTTGCCAACTTCCCTTACCTACATTAATCTATCCACTAGAGGCTTTTCACCTTGGAGACCTTCTGCAGATATATTGGTATGAGCCGGTGTGGGGTTCCTCGTGGCCCTCTCCCGGATTTTTAAGGCCTGTGGGGACGATTTGGACCAAACCCTATCTCCCTGCTAGAGGATTCCGGGATAGGAACTGGATTCCCTTTTGCCCAGATGGTGCTAGCACACTGGTGCCTGGGATAGGAACTGGATTCCCTTTTGCCCAGATGGTGCCAGCAAACTGGTGTGTAAATGGCAACCCATTGCTTTGGATTCCTCCTAGAGCTCAGGATCGACTGACTCTTGTGCAACAGCTGTTAACAAGAAACCCTTCTCCAGATCAGACCTCCAGAGCCTCGCTGGAGTATTTGCTACACTCAAATTTTGTATCTTGCTTACCAAAATCGGTCACATTTCCTGAGTTGTCTGAATTGGAGGCCGATGATACAGGCGAATGTGGGACCGACGAGACCTCCTTGGAGGGATCGCTCACTCAAACCTGAAACCAACAACAATGTTATCAAACTGATAATTGTCAACTGACAATGATGAATCAACACACGGGTCATTTAACAATAAACAATATTTACGAAGTACCTACCTAAAAAGTTTATTATTGATATAGGTAGCTAGGTATATAATGCTTAACGGCAAAAATTATGCTATATTACAATAATCCAGCGTCTTGATTTCGATTCCAGTTAGTTCCATTGAATCATAGAGAGATTCTTCTGGCTCCATTGGTATGTTTAAACGCGAGGATTCAGCGCTTCTGATTCTCATTACCAGTAGAAACAATTTGTGATCAGAACTAACATTTGCCCATAACCCAGCCCTGATTATCTTAATGCTATAATTTTCCAAATCGGGATTTGAACACTTGAGGCACAAGTCCGTGGATCAGGGGACCACCTCCAGCCTAGCTGGACAGTATGAGATGTCAAGAGAAAATTGAGAGCTTACTAACGAAAAGTGAACTATTTTTCTGCGATGACAACAGTGTTGGGCAAACGTCATTTTGCAATTACTTTTGTTTTTGGTTGTAAATCAGGATTCAACCACTCAATTTCTTTATTAAACCATACCGTTGGAACCATCTAAGTCTCTAGAATGCAATAGAACCAACCGGAATCGATGAAACACGTATTTAGAGCCAATAATTACACTTGAAATAAGTAATTGCCCCGTTCCAATTATCCGAGAAAGGTGACAATTACGTAATTGGAGAGTAATTATTCACTCTAATTACGTATGTTATTGATACCCGTTAGACATATTGCATTCTAGAGACTCAGGCGGTTCCAACGGTATCGATTAACATGGGAATTGAGTGGTTAGATCCTGATTTACAACCAAAAAGAAAAGTAATTTTAAAATGACGTTTGCCCAACACTGGATGACAAGTAAGGGAGTCACACTTGCCAAGCAACAGAATGGTAGTACTTGAGTGAAAACCATTAGAAATCTTGTGCTTCTTTCGTGACACAATGTCGTGACATGGCTAGAGCACGTTCCATGCTAAAATCTATCAATTTGTCACTATAGAACGAAGGTGGAAGCTGTGGCGAGGAACAGTCGTACCAACCTCCAGGGAACAGGTCGATGTCGTTGACGTTGGGGTAAATGAGTCGGAGGCGAGCGATGACTTCCGCAGGAAGTTCTCTTCCGAGGTCTTCCCACGTGGCAGCGCGCTTCAGGTTGCAGAGCGACCGGTACTCGTTGTAAGGAGGGATCCCGTGGTCGCGAGCTGTGGAAATACAACTACGTTGAATTTTCAAAAAAAATATTTACCTATCCTGGTTTGAGAAAGGGTTACCAGCTGATCATTTCTGAGAGCAGACACACAGGCAGAAAATATAGGACCTTTCACCACCTACGTAGGTAATGTAAGATTTATTTTCATAATTGAAAAAACATAAACTATTAATAAGCATGATTAATTTCAACAGTTAACTACCTATAAATTTGAAAACAAAATACTTATAGGAACTTGGCACATGAAAACACGACACATTACAAAAATTTGTTTGTATTGAATTTTTACAGGGTTTTTATAATAGCTTTTATACCTAGTTCATAATTTCGGGGGGTATACGACCAAGTTTACTGGGGGGTTGACCTCCCCGGCATTTTTCTTAAATTACTATTCTCTAAAAGTCGTGTTTTGGAGCTATTTCCATACTACAGTTCTCTCTCAGTGTTGCTATTTCATTTACCTATGTTGTTAACAAATTTTCGAAGGTATAAACTGAATTACTCATCTATACTCAAACCTTCAGAAACAGCAGGAGTTACCCTTTTAAGAGAAGAAGATATCAAATCGCTGCCGCCTCTGAGATGGATACTACCTGAATCACAATCAAACAACAATAACAAGAAACGTATGACCGAGGAACTTTGTGGAGCTAAAGATGGACTTGATTATTTTGTTCTGATAAGGGCCTTATTCAGCCGAACGGCCATTTTATGCCATGGCGTACTCGTGTATTTGATTGTTTTGCAGTAATTATCATTCTGAATTATACACACTTTTCTGTCTATCTACCTTTCTACTAATTTATGTAAAAATATATTTTTTTCCTGTTTTCGGGGGGCTTCATGTCATACGTTCTTGACTATAACTTGGTTTGAATGCCCAAAGAAGAAAGTTAGTCAGTGGGGCTTGGGGTCCGTTTCTTTATACGTCATCCAAACTTTGTGAAACTTCGTTACCTATGTCCAAATTATGTACTTTTGATCTACAATTCGGATTAGCATCCTCGGCATAATTCCTTTAAAACAAAAGACCCGTTTTCGCCCATCAGATACTCCTCATATTGCACCTTTTTAGAAAGATCTCACTGAGACTTTTCGATTGAAAAGTGAAAAATAACCATTCTCATAGCTTATTTTCAAGCTTGGATACACTGTAGTCGAGGAAGTTGTTTGAAGTCGAGCATGGGCGGCTGAAATTATACAGTACCGGCAAGACCTTGTGGTCGTGCGGGCTTTTGCCTACCCTTTGCGAAAAGCTTGCAAAAATTATTCCTCTTGATGATAATAATATTGTAGCTACCGGAAGTGTAGAGTTTCATGTTCATGTTACGACTCCGATTTAAATTTAGGTCGAGTAAATATCCCACTTACTTCTGTCAAAACTAGACCATTATCGAAAGCTTTAGATGTGAAATCCGGTAAGGGGATAATCAAAAGAGCGAAGTAAAACAACAAAGTTTAAGGGGGTCAATTTAAAAAAAGTATTACCTCTCTGAACATTCATGGCTGGGAGATCCATTCCTGAGTGCGGCACCCTCCTGTCTTCAAAAAGATGGTTGGTGATCTCTCCGGTGATGAATTGGTCGAGATTTTCCATCGGAGTCGACGACAGTCCTCTCATGATCTCGTCGACGATGTGTGGCTGGAAACACAGAAGAGATAATTAAACAAAGTTACACAATTAAATGTTTTTTGGGGTATTTTCGCAAGCTGAAACACGCGGTCAATTTTTCAATTCAAGCTCAGACTACTCCGAAAAGTGGTCGAGTGGGTCTGGGTACCATTGAAATAAAATTCTGCTCGAGGTAGGGTGAGCTTAAAAGTGAAAATTAGACAACACAACGCGGTTCTGCTTGAAAAATCACTACATAACCTAATGAATCATAAACTGACCGCTGTATCATACCTAATGTTGGTAGTTTTATACTTGCCTCCACAAAACAGAGTTTTTTGCAGGTTGTGCTCTTGCACGCACGTTTTTGACGGTGATTTATAAATAGCCTTAGAGATGACTGACAGTAACGCCGAGCTTTGACGCACAACTAGACCCCAAATGGAGCCGGTATACCAAATTTCATTAATTTTGGTCCATGGTGACTTAAGGTGCTTACAGACTGGAGCTGTGATAAAATCGAGAGAAGAGAGCGAAGAGAGCAGAGAGTTGGCCAATTCAGTGTGGAGCGAGAGTCAGAGCGGTTCAAATCCTTCTAGACGATTTATGATTATTATTTCTTTGACAAAATCCCATCATTGCGAATGTGGTATTTTCTTCAGGGGCGAAAAGTAGAAGGGATTTTTGAAGGAAGGGGTAATTAATCAATCGCGACACATGTCGCGATGTCGGAATGTACATGGGGAGAAGAGAGCAGAGATTTGTCCAATTCCGGTGAACCCCTTTTGCGCCAATCCTCAAAGTAATAAAAGTAAAGCATACCCTTTTGCGCCATAAAATGGTGCTCTTTGCGCCAAAGCGAGCCAACTCATGAATCGCCCTAATGCGCCAAAGTGAAAAGTGTTCCTCGTATTATATCAACTCGTATTGAGTGGAACATCACAACGACTTTGTATCGAGCAGTTATTTACTGGCGTCGTGGCTGAGGTAAGTGAACTGTAATGTTTGTACACGCAGATGTTGGTTTGCTCAACCTTTCGATTGCCTTGTACAAGATATCGACCTTGGGTTGAGCAGTAACACTCATGCCTTCAGTTGAACTGGGTCGCGATGCACAAAATTGTTGAAACTAACCGTGGTGTTCCGTGTATCGTGTTGGAAAATTTCAAATTTCGACGGTACCGGGATATGAGTGATGGCAAAGTTACGTGGAGGTGTACAGTAAAGTCGTGTGCCAGCAAAATGATTACTGATTCCACCTACCGACGAATATTTTGTAGTTTTTTGTATTTTGTTAATATGTATTTCCTAAATTGTTAGTAGGTATGTAGGTACCTAAACGAAATTAAAATATTGCTTCAGTAGAAGTGCAATTTTGCTTTGGCGCATTTGAACACCATTCCTTCATTTTCCGTTGGCGCAAAGGAACCTATAATTTATAACGTCACTGGCGCAAAAGGGTTGCTACTTTTTGGAAATTGGAAGGGAAGGGAGTGAAGAAAACAAACGCAGGTAGGCATATGAAGGAGCGCAGAGAGTGGGGCAGTGCCTCAAGGTTGAGCAAAGATAAGAGCAAAGATAAGAGTGAAGAAATCAAGCCAGTTTGTTTTTGTCGCCCGTATCGATGATCCCAACAGAATGTTGGGAATCTTCATTATCCCTGAAAACCCGTCATTGTTTTGTGTAATTGATCAATTGCGACATGAACACGGGGAATTTCATCTTTTCTAGGATGAACTTCGAGAAGATTCCGATAGGTTTTATGAATATTTTTGGATGGATATTACGACATTCGACTACTTGCTAAAGTACAGCACACATTGCTGGAGAGGTGGTCAAATTGCATTTTAAACCCTATTTTGCCTGTTGGGATCAGCGTCAAGAGTGACGAAAACAAACTGGCTTGATTTCTTCGCTCTTATCTTTGCTCGACCTTGAGGCGCTGCCCCACTCTGCTCTCCTTCATATTCCTACCTGCGTTTGTTTTCTTCGCTCCCTTCCCTCGCTCTTAGTGCTGCTCCAGTCAGTAAGCACCCTAAGCTCCACTCTGAATTGGACAAATCTCGGCTCTCTTCGCCCCTCTCTTTGCTATCTTCTCTCGCTTTTATCACAGCTCCAGTCTGTAAGCACTGCTGCGGATGGCGTACGGCGGACGAACGAATTTTTTTGAATTCGATTTATGGATTCCATCTTACTTATCTTGAAACGTAGAACGCCCCCGTATGGGGGGTTTAAAAAAAAATTTCGTTTTAACTCCAAAGGTTCATTATTGAAAATAATAAACCAAAAAGCTGTCTAACTGGAGGTTTTTGTTCGAAATAAGGTAGATTGCGCACACTGCACACATGCTCGAAAGGGCACGAAAAAACACATATACCAATATTTGATGAATCACACTAATGCGAACATGATTAGGCAAAAATTCAAGTTTTGAAATCAATAAGACACTCACCCACTATCTCATATTTCGACTATCCTAGTAAATAATGATGTATCACTTATACCTATTATTGAGTATAGTAATTTAGAGTGTAGGCTCGCTCATTTTTGAAATGTTGAGGCCATTCATACCTACCTAAGTTAGGAGAATCATGTCAAAGATTGAGAACACTGAAAGAAAGAAGAAGCCTGGACGGGTCTATGACCTTAGGCCCAGAATCAATTAGGAAGCATTGAAAATGTTATATTCATGCTGGTATTACAATATATGTTTGTGTTGTAACAATATGTATGTATATAAATAAATTAAAAAAATTATACCTACGTACTAGGATTTTTGAAATATGATTATTTTTAAATACGAGTAAACATAGCTTATTTGGGGAAAAAAAGTTCCATTCATGCAGCATGAGTTGGTGAGCGAATTTTCAAAGAATAATTTTAACCGATTTTGTGGGTGATTCTTATATGAAATTTCACGCTGATTCCGAATATATCATATTTTCCTATGTTTAGGATGGTATCTCACACCAAAAACCTCAAAAACACGTTTTTTTAAAGTGATTTTTGAAACTAAATTTTCAAAATTTGACCCCTTGGAGTGCTCCAAAATTCTGGCCAACGAACTCATCCTTACTTTTGATATTATTGACATTTTAAAATTTTTTTGGATTCTTTATCTTGATCCCACCGGCAGATATTGTCTGGAGTGACACATAATATATATAAATAAATATATATTATTATAATTATGAAAAAGTGTTAAATTTCAGGAATCGTTTTAGAAAGGTCTGAAACGGATTTCCATGAAGAAAATTGTCAAAAATTTGCATTACAAAAATTTTGAAGCCATTGCAATAGCTTCATTTTCTTCGAAAATTCGCTAAAATCAAGCGGCTAGTATGTGGTGGACCACCTTCTATAAGTATTAAAGAATTCAGCCCTACACTTGGATGTCTTTTAAAACGACTTACAGTGTAAATTATGTCCGGGTTGAAGAAATGGTCCCTCAGGAGGATGGCTGGTTCCACAGGAGAGAACGACGAGCTCATCCGAGGAATGTGCGGTCGAAGGAGACTGTGACCGATTCTGTAAGCGGCAGCGGCGAATTCCGTAACGATGGTCGGGTTGCAAGTGGAACTGTAGCCTGCAAAATCAAGTATTCTGTAATGAAATTAACCGTATGGACCTAAGTACCTATCAGTTTTTTCATGGAGCGGCTGTTACAAATCAGGCTGTTATAAATCCTAATGCTTACGAGTCTACCGAAGGTAGCGGAAGCTTTGTTCTCACTTTGAAAATCGAAATCATTTTTGTCCTCCAAAATTTAAATTTCCACTCGCATTTTTCGTTGAAGAGCTTCGTGAACAAATTCGGTTCCATGTCTGTCTGTCTGCCCGCATTTTCTTGTTACAGCCATGTCTTCCAGAGTTTTAGGGAGGAATCTATAGACGTTCCTTGAGTTTGAAGGAGACCTTGAGATGGTCTTCGAGGATTCCCCAAGCCGAATCCGTATTCCAAATTTCGAGGAGACCATCTCAAGGTCAACTCCAACGTTGAAAACGGACGTTTAAAGTGTTCGGATTAATAAAAAAAAAGAAAAAGTTTATTCACAAAATAGTTAAATGACAGTAAATTACAGTGGAAACTGGAATGAACCCCAACCTACGAGTACTATACTGTGAACTGCATTTAGGCCAATTCGTGGGCTAGTGGTATCTGGTGGGATATCACAAGTTTGGTTAGTATCCAGTACAAATGCTCGCTCTACATCACAACTACGTCCTGGAAAAATGGTAGCGCGAACTCTCTAGTCTCTTTGGTTGAGATAGAGAGAGAGAGTCCAGTCTTTATACAGGGTGTTTCACTTTTGATCCGAAAAACTTCTTCCACGTGTTCTACAGGTAATTTCCAACAAAAAGTGTCCCATGAAGTTTTTTCTTAAACCACTTAAAATCTGAGTTTTTTCACTATTCATATTTTTTCTTTCGTTTTTCGACCTTTGGTCACTGAAAAGGCCATAACTCCCTTAATATGGAGAGTAAAACCAAATCTGAGTACATCGTCGGAAAGAGCGTTGAATTTCCCGTATTCTCAGCCTCTAACAATAATTTTTTGAAGGGAACTTGAGGGTGAAGAATGAGCCCGAAAAGTTAATTTCGTCAAATCTTGAAAACGACCTGTTTTTCAAACGCTCATTAGATCCCCAAAGTGATAAGTTATAGCCTGTAAGCCTAAAAAATGCGCAAAAGCCTCAGCTTCCCAACGGTATAGTCAGTTTTTATTGTTTAGAGGATTGTTTTTGAGAAAATCGATATTTCATGCGAAAAACGTGAGTTTTCTGACACATTTGAGGGAAATCGGGCATTTTACGGCTACTCATGGTTTGAGTAGTATCGTTTTACTTGTTATTTTTGACGCTGAATCGAATGGTCACACTCCCAGATAATTTTGACTATCAAAAAGCTCATTCTTTTGGCATAATGTGCATATTTTGACCATATTTGCGTATATTGAGTTATGGCCTTTTCAGAGACCAAAGGTCGAAAACAAGAACAAAATCTTAAAAGTGAAAAAACTCAGGTTTTTAGTGGTTTAAGAAAAAAACTTCATGGGACACTTTTAGTTGGAAATTACCTGTAGAATACGCTGGAGAAGTTTTTCGGATCATAAGTTGAACAACCTGTATATCTTCAAGAGTTCAGAGCTGGAGGCCCCTAAAATTCCTTACCTTTGTAGTAGCCTTGCGGCTGGAGCTTGAGCCCGTACAGGTTGACGGCGTTCCATCCCAGGATCCTCGGAAGGAACTCGTTGAAGAGGACGTGCTGATAGGTTGCAATGACGATTCTCCTGGCCTGGTGGTACAACTTGTCGTCTCCCCAGTGGGGGTTGATCGCTCGGAGTCCGTCCACGACCCTGTTGTGTTCCCTCATAAATATCGTGTGGATGGCAGTCAGACCTGGCTGCTCGCTGGCTCTGCCGTCACCTGGTAAGCAAGTTAAGTTGAAGATAGGAGGTACAATTACCTTACACAATCCTACCAAGTGCACAGCTGCTTCTTATACAAGATCGCAGGAACTAATTGAGCATCTTTATGTGATTGATGGTGCTCCGCTCGCAGGACCTGCCCTGACACGCGACATTGGAGTTTTATTTGATCATAAACTCTCGTTTGCCAGTCATGTTGATGCTGTGGCGTCTAGGGCCCTGAGGACATTGAGATTTCTAAAGAGTACGCGAGATTTTACGTAGATTGAGGCAATCTTACTTCTCTACAAAATTCGTTCGACCTACATTAGAATATGCTAGCCTAGTATGGTCCCCGTATTATGAAGTACATAAGGCAATTATGGAAAGGGTCCAACGTAAATTCTTGTTCTATCTCGCCTATAAGTTGAGGATACCAAGTGATCAGGTGGACTTTAAAGCCCTACCGTCTGGGTATGATCTTCCCGGTTTGGAGGACCGTAGATTCATAGCGGATGTCCTGTTCTTCAACAGGCTTATTAATGGCAATCTGAAATGCCCTGATCTCCTCTCTAAAATAAACTTTTATGTCCCAAATTATACCACGCGCCACAATCCTTTATTTTATGTCCCGTTCGCCACCAACTACTATCAAATGCATCGTCTGCCACGTTCAACAAACGCATTTCTTATCGCCACCAATTTTGATTTCTTCTAAATACAATGGTGAGCCGTGCTGGAAGGATATCCCTGAAGTACTTTCGTACGAGGGCCCTCTTCTGAACATACTTTTTAGCGAATTTTCTAAGAACTTAGGAAAGTAAAAAGATTAACGTAATTCGAGGGTAGCTCGACTGGAATATACCTCTCATAAGAGTCAAAAATCGGTTAATATTCCAAATAAGATCTTTCAAAAAATGCCATTGAAGCTCATACCTGCTATGAAACAGTAGCCGGAGGGAGCGCGACATTCGGGGTGCACAGTTGAGATGGGGAGGAGGTCTTTGCCTCTGCTGGAAGCAATGCTGACGTTCAGACGGCCGTTGTAGCCTCTCAGCTCGCGAGCCTGGCAGGCGTGCTCGCCGTAGATCATCGATCCGTCCAGGAAGGCTGAGTTCTGGTTGATTTGTTCCCTAGTTCCTGTAGACATATATAGCAGAAGATGATGACCAAAAGTTTGAAGTTTCTTTATTATGTTAAGGTTATGACGTTATGAGGTAGGCACTCGTTTAATCGTACAAATTCAGCCTGCAATTAAAAAAAACTGGATTGTTTCATTCAGGGCGGGATTTATAGACGGTCCTCGACAGGGTTACTACGAAAACATAATCCCAAAATTCCCTGACTTTTCCAGGTTTTCCAGACCGCAAACGTGATTTTTCCCTGACCTTTTCCTTTACGTTTCAAAAGCCCACTCCCCCAAAAAATAGTTAGCCCGTACAATCCTTGAAAATATCACCGAAATAGGTGGAGTAGTTCTGAAGTTATGGCTATGAAAACACATTTAAAGTTTGCGCATGCGCAGTAGCTATTGCTGATAGGTGTTGGAGCCCCCAAATGTACTCCGAATTTGAGTGAAATCAGCCCATTATTAACTGAGGCGTTGTAGTTTCAGGAATTTCACGTTTGCGCACTAGTGGTCCGACGACTATGAAATCAATAGGGGACCGTCATGGGGATGTTTACGATGGTAATAATTTACACCGAAAACCTCAAAAAACACGTTTTTGAACCTCAATTTTCATAATTTGAACCCTAGGAGCACTCCGAAAATTCTTGCCAACGAACTCATCTTTTCTCTAGTTATTATTGACATTTTAGATCGATTCCAGGTCAGATATCGTCTGTAGTGAGGAAGCATTTTGATTTTTTATTGATAAATGCCTGAAACACACTTGTAACTTATACATTACAGAAATGTAGATGATCAATTCTGTAGTGTGTATGAAAAGAACGAAAAATGTAAAACGCATTTATTTACCTTACGCATCGAAACCTTGTACCTAGGTATTCGAAGCATCAGTCTCACCAAGAACTGATAAATGCTTGCAGCCCATATTTTGCATAAAATTCCAGAAGATTTTCAATTTTTCCCTGACTTTTCCAGGTTTTCCCTGACCACTTTCTTTTTCCCCGACTTTTCCAGGTTTTCAAGGTTTATAAGGTTTGACCATGAGACGGTCCTCGAGTTTCAGGGAGACTTTGAGATGGTCTTCGAGGATTCTCCAAGCCGAAACCGTAACACGAGACCATCTCAAGGTCTCCTTGAAACTCGAGGACCGTCTATAAATCCCGCCCTCAGTGTCATTGACCAGTAACTACCAGAACTTGTTCGCCCAGAACTTTCTTTCCTTAGGACCATTTTCTTATATTATGTTAGTTACCAAGATGTTGTTGGCCCGGAAGGGACCTCATGAAAGCGAGGCACATCCTTTCTCCAGTGCTGACGTTCCTTTGGGGGTAGAAATGGTCGCCCTGGGGCACCGGGATGGGCATGCATTCTGGATGGACGCTGATGGCTGAGTCACACGGACGACAATCAGGTATGGACGAGAAGAAACCTGGAAATTACGGATAAATAAAGGAAACGTGAGGATATCATTCACAATTTAAATAATAATATTGGGTGGTAGTTATTTCCAGACATAGTTTGGCTACTTCATGTAATGCTTCACATTTTGCAAATAATTCATTCCTGTTTATGACGGTTGATAACTGAAGTATGTACTTACTTATTGAGTTATACCTACTAGTTACCAACTACATATTAATTGGTCAGTTTCGCCTCAATACGAGTTAAAAGGCACTTCTTTTGTATGCATTATTATTTTGAAATTATTTTACATAGAATGTTAGAAGCTCCTGTTTGGTTCGCTGATGAAGATCTGAGTTTCGGACCGGTACGTTTTAACATAAAATGGAATAAACTTCTCATACTAAGAAATTCTGAATTCATAATAATGAATTCATGAGATATTATTTCATGCCTATATCCCATCTTTGAAGAGCAACAACGCAGGAAAGCTAGTAATTATAATTGAAAAAAATAAGGGAAACGGTGCACATAAACTTTATCTACAATAGAGAGGCCTTAAAAGTGAAGTTTTTGAAACTTTTAGCAGATACGCACTTACCTATAAGATAATTTCATTTACAATTACCTCTATGATTCGGCGTGAATGTGAGATCGTGGTCAACAAACTGAGCAAACTGCATAACATTCAAAGTATATCTGAAAGAAAGAAGCCAAAATGTATTTGATTATTTGTTCAATGTTGGACCTGAAATTTGAGTTGAGCATGGGAAATAGGCGTTCTCTTTAACCCTCTTTTGCAAACGACTTAAAACCATTCTCGGTCTTGTTGTACGCCAAAATTTGGGGTAAACAAATACCTAGGGTCTGCAATTAACAAAGCGCCGTAGCTTGAACAATTCCAATTGAAGTGTATACAGAAAGCTCTTCTTAAATCACTTTTAATGGATCACTCCACTAATGAAACTCAATCATCAAAACTTAAATCTCGACAAAAACTTGGGTAGTCAATCAGATAAATTCACTATTAGGTACTGATCGACACTGGCACATTGCTGAATTTCGTAATTCAATTTCAAATAAATTTCTATTAGTTACTAATTTGCTTTTCAGTTATTATTTTCTCCCTTTTCCATCTTAATCTTTGCGAACAACGCAAGCTTAGGACCGGTATTTACCGAGAATGAAGATAAGAGATGTCAGCATGTATCATCGAAGAAACGAGCCGTGGAGATGGAAGTGGCTGACCAGTCACGGAGGACACTCTGGGAGCGGAAACTCCTGAAAAAAAAGTAAAAAAAGGTCTAGGATTTGGAGTATAATGAAGGGGAACTAACGGTAGGATTTATAGACAGTCCTTCGAGTTTCAAGGAGTCCTTGGGATTGTCTTCTAGGATTCCTTAGGCCGATTCCGTATTCCAAATTTCGAGGAGATCATCTCAAGGTATCCTTGAAACTTGAGGACCGTCTATAAATCCCTCCCTAGGTCTTCGACTAAGCTGATCCACGAGTAGAAGCTCAATTTCTGACTCGGCTGAGCAGGGAACTCAATTGTTGTTGTTTTTTAATAATGTCCACCCTAAGTACAGGAATAGAACCAAAAACAAATAGATACAATTCAAGATGTATTAGACGTACAAAAGTTTCAATTACGGTCTCTGGTAGGGATATTAGTAACGTTTTAAGTTTTGAAAATTACATCAACCATACGGCGTCCAACTTGTTCGTAGCACGAAGCAAGCCTGTTGAGAAACTTTTGGTGGACAAGCTGAAGGTAGCCCTCCACGATTGACTCAATTTCGGTCATAATATGGTTTACAGTTTTTATCAATCCAATTGAAAGCGGATCTCAGTGAGAGCTTTATGAATAGTGGTACATGTGGGGTACCCTACGAGTGGAAGAGGGTCTTAAAATTCAAATAGTTATGAGGTCACCGATCCCCTTCTCGTCTTGAGGAGAAGAAGGGGAGTATCTCAGTCCTATACAAACTTTTGGGCTGAGAATTGTCACGAAGGTGTTTTTGAGGTCTCTCTTGGAGTACAAGTTCACGGAAATATAAATATTTCAGTAAATTTGTATTTATGGGACAAAATATTTCTCGTCGTCAGAATCTTGATCCATCTTAAATAGCGGTTTACCATCTTCATACACCGACGGGAGGAGACGAGCAAAGGTGGTCATGCTCTTGCCCAGGTTGGGTCGCTCCAGGTTGTTGCAGTGGCCGGTGAACGTCCTGTAGGGAGTCCGAGGGTTGCAGGGGCCGTTCTCTTCAGGGCACTCGGCAGGCAGTTTGGCGCCAGGGAATAGGTCGGTGATGTCCACGTCCCCGAAGAAGTCCTTGCCTGGGAAGTCGAAACCGATGACGTTGTCTCCTTCCAGCTGACGCCTCCTCCTTTGCCTGCCAAACAATCAAGTTAAACATAGATGAGTGCGTGATGTTTCAAAATTAGACTCTCCATAGGTAAACTGGTTGGTAGCTATACAGGGTGTCCGGTCTAGTAACGACGACACTTCAGGGATCGATTCTACAACTAATTTGCAACAAAAAATG
>JAEMON010000012.1:5823181-5846440 GCA_030264115.1 Lygus lineolaris
ATTCGGAATCAGCATGAAATTTCATATAAGAATCACCCACCGGGCAAATATGGTCAAAATATGCACTATTTTGCCCAAAAATGTGCTTTTTGATAGTCAAAATTATTTGGGAGTTTGACCATTCGATTCAGCGTCAAAAATAACATGGAAAACGATAATCACGAACGATCATAACGAATAATCACTTTTGAAATAATGGTAAACTGTTGTAGAAGACTAACTACGTTATGTGCGTTTATTAATTTTCCGAATAATTTTTCCCAGGCAGAGTTTCACTGTAAAACATTGATTCCTATTGTATACTGCAATCATGTAGCTATTATGTAAATGGGGTTATATTTACCACGTACTAATAGCCCAGGCAGCTTAGGTCAAAAAAAGGCAGTGATTCCTAAAAAAACCTCAACAACCTGGAAATCGTTTTAACCGATGTTGTTCCACTCCAAATGAGGGATAGAACTTTGCGGAGGTTTTCTAGTAGGGGGTTCTAGTAGGTTTTCTTTGGGGGTCTAAAAACCTCGAAGTTTTCGACCTTTCTGTGGTTTAACTCGTTAAGGAAGCATCCTACAGAAAAAATCATTCCCCCACAAAGTGAAAGAGCAATAAACCCGATTCGGTGGGTGATTCTTATATGAAATTTCATGCTGATTCCGAATATACCGCATGTTCCTATGTTTAAGATGGTAATTTACACTGAAAACCTCAAAAAACACGTTTTCTTAAGCGATTTTTGACTCTAAATTTTCAACATTTGAACCCTTGGAGTATTCCAAAAATTTTGGCCAACATCCTTTCTTTCCATACTTATTATTAATGTTAAGTATGTTGATCGTAGAGTAAAGTAGTGATGGAATTGTGAACAATTCCATCACTACTATATTTCATACTTATTATTGACATTTTTATTTTTTATTTTTTTTTATTTCTTTCTCTCGATTCCTCGGTCAGATATTGTCTGGAGTGACACACATAAATATGTATATGAAAATATATACATATGAACAAGTGTTAAATTTCAGGAATCGTTTCAGAATGGTTTGAAACGGATTTCCATGAAGACAATTTTCAAAAACTTGCATTACTAAAATTTTGAAGCCATTGCAATAGCTTCATTTTTTCGAAAATTCGCTACAAAATAACAACTACTGAAAAATGTAAGAGCCAACCAAAAAAAAGGTCATCAATTTCAGATTCAGTCCCTTGAAAACCCCTAGTTAAAACCTTGGTGCTAAACCTGTATAAACTGTGATAAAGGTAGGTACCTACTCTCAATTTGATGGATGCAAAAATTGGTAAGATAAGAGAAGAGTGATAAGAATTGGTTCGTTGGATAGAGATTGGTAAGAATTTGATCGGCTCGATTGTTTTTTTTTTTTTTTTTTTGGCGTGATTGGTTGGTGGTTGGTGGTTGGTTTTTCGTGTGAATTTACACTTACTTGGCTCTGACCATGGACATAAGCTCAGCAGTGGCATATTCAAGGAGTAGTGAGTTGTTGGCCATACGCAGCGCCATCGTCCTGGGTGTGTTGAAAGCCGCAGCTATACTTTGAGGAGATTTTCTGTCCGCAACTTCGACTGCAAGAAACCGATAAATTAGTTATATATTGAAGTTAAGGCGTTGGTTTGTTTTTGAGGTAAACCTCACTAGGATACGGAATTTCGAGTACTCACGATTTTTGTAAGAAATTCTTTCTTGGCGCTGTCTCCTAGCAACGTCTTCAGCGGCTTTCTTCAACACTTCCTTGACGATGTCCATCGTCACCAGAGAATCGTCACTCCTCGCTAACTCGTCTCTCCACGGGGCCAGGTCGATCTGGTGAAAGTGATCGCAACCCACTAAAGCGTTCCTGAAACAAATCATAGGAATAAGTATAATATCCACTGAATGTATCATATAGACTGTCATTATGTATTTACTAAAAGGCCAAAAATCGCTGTTAGAGTAGACTTTGTGGCACACAAAGCAAGACGAAGGACGAAGGTCTCAAGCGTAAAATGCGAGTGGCAAAAAATTTACAGCTCACGTCCTTGGTCCAAATTAATTAATTTTCTTAAGGAATAGGTAAATAATAATAAAAGTAATCCGAATTTATTTAGAAATGATGTGTACAATTTCCTTGAATACCAACGCATTAATTGAATCTGGGCATTTACATAGGCTCTGTCATAGCTTGGCTCGGATACTTGTAATTTATGCCTGCTGGAAGAATTCATTCAGAAGACTATACAGTCACTTTACTGTTTGAAACACTTTTTCTCTCAAGAACTTACAAGTAGGGATCTTCTAGTACGAAAGCCTTGGGTTGCATTCCACGGAGTCCTCTCGTATTTTCGCAAATGAGGCCACTCAAAGTCACTTTCCTCAATTCGTTCAGTTGAGCTGTGAACAAATAAGTTCGCATGAACTTTGGATTTACTTAATAACAAACAATTGATAGGCATAAAAATATTAATAATGACTGCATTATATCGAAAATATCAATCATACTAGCGAAAATCGTACCCTATGTTAGCAAATATAACCATATCAAAATCGATCCAACCTAAAGACGATTCGTGAGCGTCTGGGCAGTAGATCGGTATAATTATTATTTTCATTATAGCGGACTTTCGCATTTGCTGTTTGTGTTGCTGATCATAACGAATAATAATCAATATTCTAACATGGTTGGCAGCCAAGTGAAACGCCAGAGTAGTGGACTTATAAAATTCATCATAAATATGAGTTTTGGCTACATCAGATTTCTAAATCGATCTCACAAGATAGGTTATTGATAAACGATTTTTATAAGATGACTTCATCAATGTTTTTATGGTGGGTACTACTTCTTAGTTTCAATCTCTAATACCAGTTGTATGATGACTCACTCATGTAGGAGTAGTTTCCAAGAAATTGAATTGTAGACCTACCTAAATGATGATGGGATTTTCACTCAAAAGCTTACAATCTACATCGGTGATCTCCATTCTTGCCGAAACCTACCAACCTTTTGAAAACGTAGCCGGCGGGAAATCATTCTCGAACCAAAACCTGTCGCTTTCCATCACTTTGGTGAACTGCTTGGACATGAGGCAGCTGAAAGTGGGGCCCAAAAGGGCGCCTGACGGGGCAGTCTCCAGCATTCCTCCGACCAATAGATCAATTTCGTTCACATTTCTGAAAATCACAACACATTCAAATCAAACTCGCGTCCATCAAAAAATGTCTACCTTGATGGGAAAAACAATAGATCATATGGATATGTCTATCGGCTTTATGAGCCCTACACATAAGGTGGCCAGTTGATGGGATTATCAAAACGAGACCCCTGGCATTGGTGGTCTCATATTGTACATAGGGGAGTCTGGATTTTTTTCCCTGGATTTTTTTAAAAGATTAATAGCAAATTTGACGATTTTTAGCAACTTTAACAGAAGTTTTAAGCTTCACGCTATTAAGATTTTTCTTTTTTATTTCCCTGTAAAAAGGGTTATTTATTTTAACTTCTGTGATTCTAAACAGTCCTTTGTAATAGGGGTAGGTAGGAAGCTATATAGAAAACTACAGTAAATCATAGTCTTAGTTTACACCAATGAAATAATATTTTATTCCGTAACTTAATATTATCAAAACAATTAGACATAGACAACCATTAGACTTGACCTAAAATAAGATATTGTCGTAAAAACAGGACTTTAGTGTTTATTTGTCATACTTTTGTGATTAATGAATTTTTTTCAAAATATCAAGCTCTTGTTTGATGAAATCTAAAAACTGTTCACAACCCATTGAAAACTTACATTTCACTAGCAGCATTGTTTTAAGGGTCGAAATTTTCATTTGAGATAGAGGGAGGCTTTATTAGACCACTGAAATTAGGAAACAAACTCGATCCTGTTAAATTTATTACTATCTTTCATATTTTGTAAAAGTCAAAAGTAAAGAATTTTAAAGGTTAATGTCAAATAGCCTATTTCAATTATTAAGAATATTCTGTTCATAAAAGTGCATACGGTTTTACCAAATATAGTTAAAACGGGACAAATAAGCGTCCCGAGTGGATATGTCGGGACAACGGGACAAGGCCCCCTAAAATGGGACGTCTGGTCACTTTACCTAAGTACACATCATGGAAGACAAGTCCAGTAGTTCTCTGAAGCCGGATTCATATTATGATGTGAAAGAACTGGAAACTCCAACCAACTTTCTTTGTTTACCAGTAGTCCTTTGAAGGATGTGGAAGGAGGGGGGAAATAAGTAAGTACCTACGTGGTACAGAATTCCTCAGGCGAATCCTTCAATATTCTCAAATGCTTAGTAAATATTTACACAAAATGCCTCACTTGTACAACTTGGACAGATATTTGAGATTGTCTTGGTTCATGAAGTTCAGTTGGTGGAATTCCGTCACATCAGCTTCGAAACACTCGTTCAAAACTTCCACGTAACCCCTCATCCCACTGGCTCTCATGTGCTCCAAAAGTTGCCGAGCAGTTGGATCTGAAATATATTCGTGATATTGAATCTTACGATAGTAATTTATTTACGTATTAGGAATTCATGTATATTTTGCATGTCTACAACACAAACGGTATTTAATATGCTCTCAATTCATCTCAATTCTTCACAGCAAGAAAGTCGAGTTAAGGTAGCATTTTTGGAAAGCCATTGAGTGCAAATAAAATCATTCGTAATGCTTATTGAACTGAACCTCCTTGCACTTCACATTGAATACGACTAAGAAAACCACATATCATTCATTGTTTGACCAAATGAAAATTTGACTTACATCCCCCAAGAACGTTGAAGTGGAGGTTGGGAATCCTGGCAGGAGAAGCGAAGGAAGAAGTCATCATTTCTGAAAGAATCGCGCTCATGTCGCTTTGGCTCGAGTTGACTAAACCCATAGATACCTGGTGAATCAGAATAGTTTCATGAGAACGTAGATACTACCATTGTTTAAGGTACCCACTAAAAGATAGGCTTGCAATGAAAACTAAATTGACTGAAAATTAACTAAAATAACTGAATTACTTAAAAAATGAAAATTACTAAATTAACAGAAAATTCACTTTTACCTTTAAAAACTACCTTCACAAAATAAATTGTTGTATGCGAAAATTATGATCAAAAGAGAAAAAATATGATCAAAAGAGAGTTCGATAGCCAGTTCGAAAAACCAGTAAGTGCTTATTTTTGAGACTTGAGTGAAAAATCACGTGAAACAACCGTTTTCAATAAAGAAACCAATTGCACCCCAGTGGTGTTAAGTCTTTTGGGTTAACATATTGTATTATTCAGATCTCCGCCTGGACATTCCAATGCACACGATGAACTGCTGTCCGAATCTATTCATTAACAGGTTTGGAGCCGGTTGTAATATTTATTGGTGGTGGTACAGTTTCGCTGATACATCGTCAGCTTCCTCAACCAGTCATTTGATATTCTTACAATGTGTGTTCTTCCACATAATGATTGTACTGGAAGAACACACATTGTTAGAATATCAAATGACTGGCTGAGGAAGCTGGCGATGTATCAGCGAAACATTACCAATTAATATTACAACCGACTCCTAACCCGTTATTGAATCCCAGAAGGAAATGGTCTCTCCATACCACAGCAATCATAATCTATTCATGATTTTCTTTTCACGGAGTTTGTTTTTAATAAACTTTTCCTTATTCTTCTTCTTCACGTCTGTGGCCTTACCAGAGGTGCCGGTACCATGGTGGGGAGAACGATGAGAGACGTCATGGCGGCTTCGTAGATGGTTCCAGCCTGGTAACTGCTTGAATAGTCGTTGCTGAACCCTCTTCTCTTGAGCTGAGGAGCCATTTCGTTCTGAAACAAATCCATCAGTGCTATAGTTATACAAGGTGGATTTAATAGTTATACCGGCAGGGGTATAAAATTTGCCCAATTTTGGTTAAAAAAATAAATTTGGCAAATTTTTAGGAATTGATTTAAATGTTGGGCAGAAATATTTAAACTAGAAGGAACTTTGTCTCAAAACTATTACAGTTGAATTTCATGGTAAAACCGAAGATCTACCCCAATGAGTTCGTAAATACAGTAGTCTGATGCCCTTGACCAAGGTCCGGCGAACGGTGATTCCCGCATTAGCTATTTATTTGGAGAGTACTTGCAATATAAGTTTAAAAATCATTGTAACTTGACCCAGAAGCTGTCATTAGTTTATTTAACATAATAGTGGTTTAAGGTACAAGAAACAGTTTCGAATCTATCAAGTCAATCAATAATAAATCAAATTGAGAGACTTGAATTGTTCTGAATGGCGCAAAAGTGCCAAAAACTGTGTTTTTAGGCCTTAAATTTCAAAAACAGCCTTTCAATTTTAAGACCCCAACTGGGAACTCCTGCATAGAAAATATCAACCAGATTCACCTGGAAATGAAAAAACCGGGAGGCCCATTCTAATTGCAGTTAAGATCTACTTAACACAGTAATATTTCAGTAGACCCCCCATGCCCATTCATATAATTATCCAAAAATAATGCAAAACAAGATGCCTACAGCACGCGGTGTTCCCAGGCGGTCACCCATCCAAGTACTAACCACGCCCGACGCAGCTTGACTTCGGTGATCGGACGAGAACCGGTTTGTTCTGCGTGGTATGGCCGTAGACAAGCTATTATGAAATTCACTAGGTAGATAGACACCGACTTGATTAGATCAATGTTCAATATCTTAAAAGAAAATCCACCGGCATCATGAGCGGATTTTGGTCTTTATAGGTATCTGGGGGTGCGAGCTCACCGCAAGGTATGAGATATATCCACATTCAAACACCAAACCCCGATTTGAAGGGTCCGTTTATATATAAAATAACTCTTTTGTATTCTAAGTTACAGCTACAGCTCATTTCAATATTGTTAAAAGTAACGTTTCTTTTGCATTATTATTAACCATAATAGTCTAATAATTAAGAAATAAAAGATTCATCAAATTGAGAGACATAGTTTAATGTTCTAAAAGGCGCAAAAGTGCACGAAAACTGTGTTTCTAGACCTTCAATTTAAAAAACAGCCTTTCAATTTTATCAATTTGAAAACGAACTGTCTCAGTCAATTGATTATAAAGTGATACAGAGGTCTCTGTCATTCCCCGGACCCCCTTTTACCTGGGGTGGGGGGTGGGAGTATTTTATACCCCTCCAGACCCCGGTGGGGGCATAAAATGTAAAGTATCGTGTCACTGAGAGAAGGTTTTTTAACAGTTTCCCCAAAAGTATAAAAGGAGATACAATTTTTATGAATAAAATAACCTTATTAGGTAGGTACCGAAAGTCGGTACTAAGGTCCAGGTAGGTATACCTACTTATTCGTTTCCAAGATCTGAGTGATAAGAAAATTAGAAAAAACTCATGTAGGTATAAAAAAAAAAAAAAAAAAAAAATGATCTCGATGCAGACATTGCCCACCCAGTGCCCACTAATATAATATTACCTATCATCTTATATCGAAATGGGCAATGTCAGGATGGCATTTATCCTCTGTAAATGCCCTGATGGCTGCTGTTGTGACTTCAACACCGACATTTCGGGAAGATTATACTCTCGTCGGGATCCATGCCGATATTAGATTAGATAACTCATCCACTTCAGAGCGAGAAGGTCTTAATTCAAAGGGTTCTTTATTTAAATGGGGACATTGAACAACAGAACAATAATGGTTCGAGTTACAGTTTCCAATTGATAGACTGAACTGGAGAGACTAGAAAACTAGGTTTTCTAGTCTCTCTAGACCTAACGCAGTTAGCGAATTTTCGATAAAAATGAAGCTATTGCAATGGCCTCAACATTTTAGTAATGCAAATTTTTCTCAAGGAAATCCGTTTCAAACCATTCTAAAACGATTCCTGAAATTTAACTCTTTTTGTGACACGTATATTTTTGGAGTACTCAAAGGGGTCAAATTTTGAAAATTTAGAGTCAAAAATCGCTAAAAACGTGTTTTTTAAGGTTTTTGGAGTAAATTACCATCTTAAGCATAGGGACATAAATGGTATATTCGGAATCAGCGAGAAATTCCCTATAAGAATCACCCACCAAATCGGTTAAAACTATTCCATTCTGCATGAACGGAACTTTTCTTAATACCTAGTAGGTACATCCTATGTTTACTGTTGGGCTACTATCTCTTTCTTTGATAGGACCTTTAACTATTATAAGTAGGTAGGTATTTTGTGCCAAGGTTCCCTTCATGTCGGAAAGTGATGTTACATTAGTACCTATATGAAGTAGGTACTTATAGGTACTTGTATGAGATTATCCAGTATGTAATTGAATTTCAATAACTCACGTGTGGGAGTATAATGGGAAGGAATTCATTGTAAGTTATTTGTTGAAGTTCGGCGGTGACGATTTTCCTCGCTTCTTCGTACAACTTGTCGGCCGCCCATCCGGAGTTGAGCCTCGATAGGTCGTCCACTAGTCGGTTGTGTTCTTTGTACAGCAGGGTGTACAGCGACCCGACGCCGGAACCGCTTCGACAACTGAAATTTAATTAATCAGGTAACGTAGGAACGAACAGCACACAGAGCTGTTTAGGTCAATGGAAATAATGTGAGATCCTTCATAAAGAGAGCTGTTCTCTGGATCACCATGATACGCTAATTACAAATAAAGTAGCGAGATCAAAAGATTGAAAAATTTTAAAATAACAAGGAATGAAAATAACAAAATTTGTTAGCACATAATTGAAGACTATAACTTGATAAATGTACTAATAAAATCATAAATAGGACAGTGATATGAGTACTACTAGGAAAAATTCCTCTTCAGGTAACTTTATTTGACCAATAATTTATACCTTCTTCCATTTACCATTTTGATAAGATAGTGGGAGTTTAGGGGGGCAAGGGAAAAAAATGGCCCAAAATGTCCTCAAAAATGCCTAAATCTCTGCTACCGAAGGGTTTATAAGAACTCTTACTATAACATTATTACTACTTAGGACCAATAAGTTTAAAATACGGATAACCTCCCCTCTACCCCCTCCCCTAACCATTTTAGCGTTGCACAGTTTTTCACATTTTTCTCGATCAATTTCCAACGGATTTTGATGCGGTTGGCGGCATTCTTCATATTTTTTTCTTCTTATTTTCTACGGAGTCTATGTGCCTTTATGCCAATTTGACTTTTTAAAGAATACGTGAAAAATTCAAAATTACGAACTTAAAATTATACATAGATGCTCTCCCTAGAGAATTGAATGGCAAGAAGAATGCCGCAAACCGCATCAAAATCGGACGAAAATTGGCTGAGAAAAATGTGAAAAACTGAATTACATGGGTCCTTGGCCCCTTAAATTGTTTTTATAGGGGGAAATTGAAAGAATCAATACGGTGCTAGTTCATGTAGGAAATTAGTGATTCAGCCTATACATAGTGACTGGTTAGAAAATTCTATCATTCAGGTAGGTATTGGAAACACCAAAATAATAAAATTCACCTTTCAGATTTCCACAATTTTTATTTTAAATTATACATCATCAGGCTTTAACACAACAAAAAATTTATTTAACACAACAACAACAACAACAAAGTGACTGTTTGTTGTGTTGAAGCTGTAGCCTGATGATGACGGAAAAACCATCGAAAAGATTCGTATAATTTAAAATAAAAATTGAGGAAATCTGAAAGGTAAATTTTATTATTTTGGTGTTCCCAATACCTACAGATGTTTAATCTCCACAAAAAGTCGGGGAAAACCCTTCAAAATCTGTTAGAAAATTCTATATCTTAAAACAAAGGTTATTAACTCTTTTTGCCTTCTTATTTTCCAAGCGCTATTCATATGTGGTAAATTTAAGACTTACTGATCGCATTGGTTGATGTCAATGTAGCCTCCCGTGGATTTCAGCCTGTCAGCCTGTTCTTGGGTAACTCCGTAGAGATTAGAGCCGTCCAGGAAGGCTGTTGCTCCATTCACAAGACCTTCCTCTGTTGCAAAAACATGTATTTATTACTAGACCATTTTTAATGATATTGGTAACTAAATGACAGGACAAACTGAAAAACATTATTTGTGTTTTCAATCCAGTGGGGTGGAACTATGAAATCTTTATATTACATTCACACAGCCTCAGAACTTCATGAATTCAAATTAATGAATTATGATGTGCAAGTTCAATGCAATCATCAAATATATTTTAGCAGCGGCAAAACGTCTGACAAGTAAGAACCGATAACTAAGATGAATAATTTACTTAATCATAATTAAAATCAATAAAGCTCACGAGTAGGAATAGGAAGGGAAAGGTCTCGGTGGAGCAGATCTGCCCAAAGGCCGATGAGCGCCGTCACATGGTTGTGATGGGACGAGCTTTTTTCCGCTGACTGAATCCATCTCAGGATTTCTGGGTCATCCGCGGCGTCCGTCGACCCAGGCGGTGCTTTACCTGTGAACAACAAACAAACCATCGTCATCATCATCATGATTGAAACTTTTTGAAATCGGATAATAAAATTAGAAAAAATTGTTAGATTGGTTCAAAGGCACGTGATTTGGCCTATTATTCAGACTAAGAACAAATTGCAGTGGAAGAGACGAAGAGCTTCCCCATAACTGCCAGAAGTGGAGATCTATATTGGTTATCGTTATAGTGGAATGTAAATGGTAGATGGGGACTGGTCCATTATGTTTTGCCGGCGGTGGCCAGGTTAATCAGCCATGCCACAGTTTCGTTTCCAATGATTGCTCGTATCTCTGTTGAACTGAGATCGGCAACTAGGAATACAATATTTGGTCAGAATCGCTCAAGGCAATAATAAAATGATTGGGTTTAAAGTCGATTGGAGTGCGGAGACGATGAGCTAACTCTTCATTACTGATAGGTTTGAGATACTACAGAGGTTATGCTGGAATGTGAGCGGCAGTCGAGGACTGGCGTTATGCTGGAATATAAATGATAGCCCGTTACATTTTGTCTGGGATGACCAACAGGTTGCTAGTTTTGCCAACTATCTGAAATCGTATATATAAGAAGTGAAAATTTGTTCAGATTTGCCCAAGGCAAGAATAAAATTATTGGACTTGAAATTTATAAGAGGACGGAGACGATGAGCCCCCAGTATTGCCAGGAGTGGAGACCTATATTCTGCTGAATATAGATGGTAATTGAGGACTGGAGAGTAAATGGTCACTGCAGATCAGGACCCTTTGACTGGCAGGGGCCAGGCTAGGTGAAGTGGCCACCCTACTGAGTACCTACACTTGTAGACACGAGCACTACTGGCTCCCACACTAGAAGATATTTTCCATCAGTCAGCTACCGATTGAATACCTACTCAGCTGAGCATTTTTACCAAAATGTCACAGCAGGCTTCGCACACACACACACGTCACTGTTATGGTCGAGTACTCTTGCTACTGACTCACTCACTAGTCAGCTCCCGATTGAATACTCAACTCTGAGTCTTTATGCCAATATGACACAGGATTTGACAGTCAAGAGTGGAACAGAGCTTTTTTGGCTCGGTTTGGAATACGCCCGGTTAACCGATGCAGCAGCTGGATGGAACTTGGCAGATCAGAACCTTCAAGGTAGAGCAGAACCTTCAGGGCAGAGCAGAACCTTCAGCAGAGTAGAACCTTCAACAGCAAAACCTTCGGGGTAGAACACAACCTTCAGGCAGAGCAGACCTTCAACTTCAAAGTCCCCGAATTTGCTGGAACTATGAAGATTGATCCGGAAAGCAGTGTTGGATGACCCATGTGGTTCTTATGACTCATGTGCTGGTTGAGTGTCTGACCTCACAACGTTTATTAATTCTATAGACAGTTCTATAGAATTCTATAGTATTCTATAGAACAGTTTTTGAAAATCTAGATAAGTGTCGCAAATGTTTATTTACGAATAAGAGTACCTAGGTAAATCAAGCCCTACAAAATCTTGAAGCGCAGTGGGAAATAAACTTGAAAAAGAAAAAAA
Organism: Lygus lineolaris; assembly: GCA_030264115.1. Lineage (NCBI taxonomy): Eukaryota > Metazoa > Arthropoda > Insecta > Hemiptera > Miridae > Lygus > Lygus lineolaris. Next base: position 5,835,119 of record JAEMON010000012.1, read on the forward strand.
ACGTCTGCCAAGTTGGGTGGGCAGTATAGCTTCCTCACTTTTGTTACATGGACGTGTAGAATCAGTCAGTGAACATTTCAGCAAAATTGGCAGAATAGTTCCACAGTTATCCCTATGACAATAAATTTCAAGTTCGCGCATGCGTAGTAGCTATCACTTATAAAATTGTGGCGAAAGTAAGTAATTTTCTTGGAGTCAGCCCTCAACTACACTCCGAATTCGACCGAATTCGGTCCATTAGGGACTGAGAAATCGTAGTTTCAGGAAATTCACGTTTGCGCATCCGCACAAGCTACTGGTATTGCGGTGGCTATGAGATTAATAGGGGACTGTAAAGAGGCTACCCCGTACAATCCCTGAAAATTTCACCGAAATTGGTCGAGTGTTCCGGAGTAACGGTATGACAACAAATTTCAAGTTGGAGCTTGCTCATGCTCACTAGCTATTACTGATCCAATCGTGACCATATTCATAGGTAATGAATGGTCTTGGAGTCAGCCCCAAACTACTCTCCAAATTTTTAGCGAAACAGGTCAAATAGGAACTGAGATACTGGGGTTTCAGGAAATTCACGTTTGCGCATGCGCTCACGCTACTAGTGGTCCGATGGCGATGAAATTCATAGGATAAATTCCCTGAAAATTTCATCAAATTCTGTCCATAACTTCATATAGTTTTGCCTGGGACAAGGACTACTGGGATTATAGACAGACCGACAGACATGAAGCCAAAATTGTTCAGGAAGCTCTGAAATGTAAAAAGCAAGTGGGCATTTGGATTTTGGAGGATAAACTTTTTTTATTTCTTCCACAGATACTGCTTTTCCGGTAGCAATTCTATAACATATGAGAACCCCGAATCGTTATTGCGCTGGCAAAGGCAAATTTATTTTCACGTATCTGCTTCAACTACAACAAAAACTGATATGTGCGCACATTCCTGATTTTCAACGGTTAATTCTCCCGTAGTTCCTAAGGAAAACGGCTCAGGGAGTTAATCTGTTGTTAAACATCACGAATCTGCAGTTTGAAGCCCCCTGAACTTTTCTCGTACACAATAGCACTCATGATACATGAAAACTCAATCAATCTCTCTTCAATAGTTAGGTATTTTTACGATCATTATTTTTATTATTTAACAATAACAGTATCGATTTTTCCCGAACAATCAAAACTTTGGGCTCGATTTTCTAGAAACGTTAATTTTGCAGATTCGAGGTTATGCTGACGACTTGTTCTCTGTTCACAGTCACACGCTTTACAACGTTACCGGCATGGCGCTGAAATCGTCTAAAAGAATTTTTCTTCTGATTCGATCAAGGCATGAATAAAACGATGAGCTTAGAGCCGATTAGAGTGCGCAGACGATGAGCTAAGTCCTCGTAACCAGGAATGGAGACCTACAGAGAGTGAGAGTCCTTCGACCTTGACGTAACAGCCGGCAGGGCAACGAGCTTTCTCTGACTCGCACGTCCGTCAACAAACCCGTTCGGAAGCCGACCGACTGATACACACCCACCTGACATCATTTCTCATTTCTTACTTTCCTCACTCGACCGAAAGGGCAAAAGGAAAGTTCTTACTGCAGAAGGTATAGAAATTCTATTGGATTAGATCAGATCTAAATGGATTAGGATGCTGACGTTGTTCAGTTAAAAACTACTATATTGCTATATTATATAAGCTGATCAATTTCAGTGAAACCTAACCTAATTCCGGCAGGTTAGCAGGTAACTCACTCTAATCTGGGATCTCAAAATATAGATTGAAGTGACTTAAAGATTTCCTACTCCACAACAACTAACTGACTCACAACAACTTAAATTAAGTGATTTAGCTAGTTCAAAGTAGTACCTATTCAAAATTATTGTTCACAACCAGTTTGGTGGGAATTGAAAGCCCCATCTTAGTACGTTACAGGTTAAAAAAAAATAATAATAACGAATTAAAAATACTGTGCCAAGTGGAAATGGCACATAGCTTCCAAAGAACATTTAAAAAAAAATAAAACCAATTGAGAATTAAAACTCTTGATCGTGTTGATGTTTGTGAGTTAGACAAATTTCAACAGAATCGTGGCCGAAATTTACGTTAGCGCATGCGTAGAGCGTACCATTGATTCAATCATTATGAAATTCATATGGGTGCTCAAGGGCCAGTACCCGCACTATTTCTGTAAATTTGGACAAAATCGGATTAGAACTCTGGAAGATTATGGTTGTAACGAGGAAATGCGGACAGACAGACAGACACGGAACCAAATTCGTTCAGAAAGCTCTGAAACGTAAAATGCGAGTGGAAATTTCAATTTTGGGGAAGAAAATGTTTTCGATTTTCAAGGTGAAAACATAAAGCTTCGGCTACCTTCGGTAGACTTGGAAGCAAAATCCTAACGTAGCAAGTTCTCTTGAGATCAAAAGGCTCTATCTCAAAAGATACCAATAGGGCACAGACATGCATTTTTCGTACGAATTCTTCCGAATTGTAGGTCTACCGGAGGGCTTTCCAAAAAGGTGCAATGGGTATGGTCAGTAGAGAACAGAAGTGGGGGAAAAAGGAGAAGGAAAAAACTAGTGACGTCATCAGTCAAATACAATACAAAATCAGCAATAGGTAATGGTTTAGAAAAACTGTGGTGTTTGGTGCAGAGATTCTCAGGGAATTTTAGTTTTATTTGATTTGCAAAATGAAGACGACAGTGTTGTTGGATTACCGGTTGGTTTTCGTATTTGGATACCGCTTGGTTTCAAAGCTGTCACAAGTCCATCTTCAGTAGGTATAATATCAAAATTAAGAACAGGACCTACCTGCAAATTCTCCTCCGATTTTTTTGGCATCGATTGATCGTTCCGATTTCGGCGAACCGAAATTAATTTTGACACATTCTGAATAACTTTGAAATATGTTATTTGCAAGTCAAACATAACTTGGAATTCAAAGAGAAGAAGTTGGGTAGGTTTTTCCCTGGTTACCGCATACAGGTTATTGTTTATAGTCGTCTTTGTGGTCACATGATCAGTACATAGATCGTAAATAAATGAAAACCTACCGAATTTTGAAAGGTAAAATACCAAACTACCAAACATTCACATAATTTTTTTTTTAAATTAAAAAACAATTAAATAAAGTTCCTTGAAAAATCTAATTTTTTTTGTAAAATCGATTTTTTTACCCGATTAATTTATGCAATCGATTATAAGCTTTCGATTGAGAAACGATTTTCATAATCGACCGATTTCGCATCCCTAATTTTTAAGGTAGGTATGTTACCTGTTAGGTTGTACTTCTAGTCTCGTACGAACAACGTGGTCACTTCTTCAGTAGGTATTCCAGATTGAAAATGAGGGTGAACTAGAAACCATGCTGGCCAGATTGTATAATATACTATAGTTGCTGCATGTATCTCGCAAAACCTTCCTTGCATTTATAGGCAGTCTTTTTTTCTGAAATTAAATACATAGGTACCTACCCTGAAACTCGCGAATTTAGAAAATGGAGTTGTTGCAATGGGGATCAAAAGTGTGGGAGCCGTATTGTTGAAAATAATGCTCTGAATTGGGAACACGTTTAAAAGTATTTTGAGTGGCACCCGACTGAATATTATTTTATAAATAATTTTGAGTTAAACTTTTTTCACATTGAATTAAATAGGTATTCTTAATAAATAATATAGGGAAATACAAGGGAATAACGACCCACGCTTGCAAGAATACGGTGTAGGAACTAAAACGCCGATTGTGTGCACACTTGAGCTCTTCTTAAAATTTGTCTTTTTGGAGTTATCCAATTTGGTTCTGAATGCCCTTATAGTCAACCTTGCCGTAATAAATTGATCAAAACGGTACCATTTCACCATGATCTGAAGCTTTCCTTTGCAAATTTATGTATAGGGGTCACCTTAAAACGATTGCAAACCTGCAAACGGACATTGCGAAATTTCGGCCGATTTTTCCACCCAATGCGGGGGCGTTCACAACATCACCATCGTCTGAGCCCGCATGTTCGTTATTAGAGGGTTCTCTATGTGCTCAGTTCGAGTTCTGACCTGGTTTCATTTCCCACAAGACGCGATTACGTGACATAAACCCGTTCAATGAGACGTGAGGTAGTAGTTAACAGTTTTACCACCGTTACGCTGGATTCTCTTCTTCGGTCTTGGACCAAGATTATTGGCGTTCGTGTCGAACGAAAAACAAAGATTAGAAACGGGTGTGAGCATGGGTCGGAAATTCGCATTTTTCACCAAGATTTCGTTTTCAGCGCCCTCAAAAACCTCCAAGCGCCAATTTCCAACTGAAAATTCATTCTGTCGGGATAAGCCATAAAATAGCTGGAAAGAGACGCGTAACGTCAGAATTTGGTTGAGGAGTGACGTCATCATTATTATTTAATTTTCCGTTTCATGCTATTTGGCGACAATTGGCACCATTAGGTACGTATATTTGTATCTGTCTCTCTATCTGTCCCTTCCGCGTGTCCGCTGTTCACGGTCACATCACCAGATATTGATGAGTGGGGGAATATCCTTGGATCAAACTATTAAATTGTAAGCTATTTGTAGGTTTTCAAAATTATTGAGCCTGAGAGGAAGTTTTGAGGGAGGGGTAAACCCAGACTCTTCATATCGCTCATATTGCTCTATTTTAGTATCCAACTAAAACCTGTCTAACACCTAAGTGCACTAAAATCTACACTTCAACCTCATCATCATCTCTTCACCACATCCCAGTTGTGTATGTTAGGAACTCAATGACGCAGCCCCTTATTCCGAAACTTCCTCTCAAACTCAAAGAACGTTTTGGAGGGTCTGTCACCCCTCAAGTTTGACGAACTCAAAAATAATATACCTGTTGCCCCAAAATTCTCCCTCTGCATCGAGATTGGACTGAATAGAGACATTTCACGCTGTTTGAATAATGTGTATGAGAACAAGATGGCCGACGAATCCGGAAACATGAGGGTTTAAGCGAATTTTCGAAGAAAATTACGCTATTGCATTGATTTAAATTTTTTAGTACCTAACGAAAATTTTTGAACATTTTCTTCATGGAAATCCGTTTCAGACCATTCTAAAACGATTCCTGAAATTTAACCATTTTTCTGGAATCGAGATGAAAAATTAGACAAATTAACAATTTTCTGGAATCGAGATCAAAAATCCCAAAAAAATTTAAAATGTCAATAATGTCAAAAGAAAGGCCAGAACGAGGAAGTTCGTTGGCCAGAATTTTCGAAGTACTCCAAGGGGTCACATTTTGCAAATTTTGAGTCACAAATCGCTAAAAAACTTGTTTTTGAAGTTTTTGGTGTAAATTACCATCTTAAACATAGGACCAAATGGTATATTCGGAATCAGCGTGAAATGTCCTATAAGAATGACCCACCAAATCCGCCAAAATTATTCTTTGAAAATTCGCTATACTCATGCTGCATGAATGGCATTTTTTTGTATCACTATGAGTTGAACTTTCAAGATCATGAAGAACTTTGATATAAAACTATTCGTTCTATGGACGGATAATCAGCTAGAGTCGAGGGGTGGAAGGAACTAGGTATATCCGTTGTAGAAATTCAGGAACTTCACTTCCTACCCATACCTAATCAAAAATATACTTCATTTCCTCCTTCCTATTTCTCCATGTCCTTTCTTCAAGATATTGTTACCTGATCGAAAAATTATGTCGTTTTGTTTTTAATACATTTCATGATTGATAGACTCTGACGCAAGAGATAATGCTGTTGCAAATGCAATTCACACTGGCAGGAAAAAACTCGAATCAGAATGCAATGGTGTCAGCTAACCATGTGAGATGGATGTGACATTAACAAAACGCCGGGTTACCGCAACTCACATTACATAACAGAATATAAAGAATCCTTACCGCCTTCCGAGTTACTTTTGGATCCATACACAGCGTTGTGTGGCATCTCAAAAGCTGACAGCTCTATCTCAGGAACTTTGACGATATTTTTACGTCATAGGTCTTTGAATTGTTCCTAATTGAGAATTCCTTTCTGGCGTGGTATACAGAGTTCGGTGTTCCCTTTTAGCTCGTACGTAAATAGTTTTTGGTTTTGTGAGGACGAAAACACGCACAAAAGACTGATATCGTCTATGAGCAGTTATGAATTGCTGGTTGCACCATTTCATCAAACAATTATTATTTAGGCGCTTCTGAGACATAGGTACCTATACATGTTGGAGGGGAAAATAATTTAATTTAGCAGGTATTTATAACAACTTATTATAATGGCTGCTTATGAGGAGGAGACTTCAATTCTACCAGTAAATTTACTTGTGGAACTTACTTACGTCCCCTCCTCCATAAACAATTATGGAATAGCTTCTGTCACCCTTTTCCCCTTGCATTCAATTGAAAAACTTGGTACCTAATTATGATGGTAAACCTCGTCTAGGTGAAGGCCCATGAAGATATAAATCGAATAAAGAGGCATATCGATGTGTTGGTTTGAACATACCTAATCATATATACACCATATTATGGCTTAATAAAATGTTTTTTTGAAGCCAATAAAGGAAGGGAAAAAAATTATGGTCATCTCATGGTATGGTGCATGAATAATTAGGTAACCTATTTTTGTAAACGCACTCTTATTTGTAGTTATTAGGTGCACTCAAGTCTATGAAACTGGTTGGTATTCTGAGGACCTTCTATATAAAATGGAAACTCAAGGAACATGGCACGTAAAAACAAACTGGTCGTTGATAATATTTTAGCACGACTCGCGATACATCTATACTCTATCCGTCTATACGTCTATGTTGAAAATCAGGAAGGTACAGAACGCTAAAATGATATACATTTCTAGTACCTAAACCCTTTTTGGAACAAAACAAAATATTGGTCACGTCTCTGATTAACCAATATCTTTATATACCTCATATAAATCGTGTAAAGCCACCAAGTTCCAGCCAAGCGGTATAATTTGATGATTAAAAAAAGTTCAAAAAAGATTTTGTCCGGCTTTTTGTTTCAAAAGTCACGTTCCTTTAAAGCCTATCACAGATGGTTGTTTAACGTAGGTAGGTAACTTTCTCCTCAAATCTTGAATTTGTACGAAACTCTTCAAATATAAAATTTGACCCCTTAAAATGCCATTTTAAAGTGTTGGTACCGTTCCAGCGGTCAGATATACAGTGAAGAAGTGTATAAACTTTTTAACCGGATTCAGAATAGTCGGGCTCATTGCAATCAATTGTTCTATGAAAATTCGCTAAGATTATTCAAAAATTATCAAATTTTTCTAACAAGATTTTTGTACCGGTTGTAATAGCTTCTTCATTTTTTTTAACACGAAGAACTGCATTTTGCAACAGGATTCCTTTTAGCTAATTTTCGAAGAAAATGGAGCTATTGCAATGGCTTCAAAATTTTAGTAATACAAATTTTTGAAAACTTTGAAATCATGGAAATCCGTTTCAGACCATTCTAGAAGGATTCCTGAAATTTAACAATTTTTCTGGAGTCGAGATAAAAAATTTGACAATTTAACAGTTTTCTGGAATAGAGATAAAAAAATAATAATAATAATAATTTCTCCACTTCATGGAAAAACATTGAATCATGGATATGTTTTTTGGCACTGTATTTTCATATCCACATTTCAATGTTTTTCCATGAAGTGGAGAAATTACATAAATTTTTGAACCTGATTTATAATGAACGAACTGCTTCAGATCAGAGGCCGCATACTATATTACAGCTTCGTGGAGTGAATAGCCTAGAAATTGGCTTTGGGAGCCCCTCAGCTGATTCTGGCTCTATACATCATCAAGAACAAGTCATAAAGAGGCCACATACTACATTACAGCTTCGTAGAGTGAATAGCCCAGAAATTTTCTTTAAGAGATAGCGGCTCGGGAACTTCGTTCAAGTTAATGAACAGGCGATTTCTAACTAGCCTTCACTTTTCGATAATCCAAAGTGCGTTGCATATTTTTCGGTCGTGAATTCCCGTTGCATTTTTTTCGATCGCAAATTATAGAATGACCCCCAGCCCAAAAACATATCCATGTTAAAACCCGCCTTTTTAAAAAAGGTTTTTGGTGTAAACTACCATCTTAAACGTAGGAACATAATGGTTTTTACTGAATCGGCTTGAAATGTCCTATAAGAATCACCCGTTAAATCATCATGCTGCACGAATGGAACTTTTTTTTAAAATATATTTTTGCGGGTTACGTGGTTGGAGGAAATGCAACAGGTAGGATGGGCGCCCTTTCCCGGACATTGCGGTTAAAAATGAAGCTCGTGCCGCTACTACTTTATGCTAACCAGATCGATTCATCTCTCTGAAAAACGTGAAAGTCGGCTTTTGCAAATCCCCGCGAAGTCCTGGCAAAGGCCAAAAGCGTGGGCTGCTCCTACCCGGACGCCCGATGTGCCCCTGTCCTGGGGCCCCCGAGTAAAGGGCCCAACTCAGGACGAAGATGAACCTCCCAAATGGAAAGCGAATGTTTACATGGGGCCCCTCACTCAGAGGACCCCTGGGCATTAGAGGCCCCCATCATGTGCCCCTTCCGACCTTTTTCTGTCGTTAACTCGTCCGATTCTGTTACTCTAGGCATCTTCTTCTGTCTGGATAGCTTTAGGCGCGGAAATTCCCTCCTAAGGCTTTCACTTTTGTGAGGGCCTTTTGAACGGCCCAAGTCGTTTACTGTAATGTGGTTTCCTTGGGCTTCCACTCAGGTAATTGTTTTAAGATGTATTCTGCAAAAGACTAGCGTTGAAGAATCACCGCGATTTCTGGACATTTTCGTTCAGAACTAGGCGAGTAGGTACTTACTTACTTAGTTGGTCCATTAAATCATTATGCAACCAAGTTAGAATGTATCTTAGGTGCCCATTCAGAACCTTTATAACGAAATTTCAAGCCATGTCTTGCCATCCTAGTCAACATGACCAAGATGCAAGCAACCTTGCGAATAATGCAGGTGAGTGGCCGGAACAGCGGTACCTATGTAAGAAAGCAGACTTCTAATGATCTAGATAACCTCCAGGCTCAAATATACCACACGAAGATAGCTCGAAACGTCCATTATAAATTATTCATCTTTCATATTTGCCACGGCCTGTCTAACTAACCAAGGGAATATTCTAACAGAGACAAAAGTTTTTCCTAGATAAACGAATAGAATGGGAGAAGACTCCCTCGATTTCAATATTCCCATTCGAAATGGTTAGCTCCTGAAAAAAGCTTCATGGAACAACTCCACGCACTTGACTTTTTATTATAATAAAATAATTCACCAAAGTTTTAATCTTTTAAAACGTATGGGCAACACGTGAAGAAGAAATCGGTTCACCAGGTCTCGCGTTAGAAGTTCGTGTCCATTCATATAATTTCTACCGTCTGGTTTTGAAGAAACGAGTTCTTTGAACCCCCCAATTTGAAGCGAACCTTCGGATCAGAAACGGCTGTTTCCGGCCCAATTTGAGGCGTCTCTTCCACCTTGTTATCGACAGACTTAGTGACCCAGTTCAACAATATTTTACTTCCCTTTTTTACCGGATACCACTTCGCCGGTTACAGCATCTCCCCGTAATTTTTTTCTTGAACCTGTTTGAATTTAACTTGACAATGACCTGATTTTAACTTGTAACCCAATCAATCTACTCCCAAAAGGAAGTCCTGAAAAATGGAAAATCATTCTGGAAATTGTGTCCTTTGCACCTTAAAAATTGAATGAAATCCTTTACAAAGCTATAAACATAGAAATTCAGGACATATTATGATGAAATTTTAATTGAATTAAAGAAAAAAATGAATCCATCGCTATTGGATCAGTGAAAAGCAAAAGTTCCATTCATGCAGCATGAGTTGATGAGCGAATTTTCAAAGAATAATTGTAACCAATTTGGTGGGGGATTCTTATAGGAGATTTCACGCTGAATCCGAATGTACCATAATATGACCCTATTATGATCATATTATGACCCTATGTTTAAGATTGCCATTAACACCGAAAACCTCAAAAACACGGTTTTTGACCCTTAATTTTAAAAAATTGACCCCTTGGAGCAAGGACTGGCCAACGATGTTGGCCAACGAACTCATCCTTTCGTATATTATGGACATTTTGAAATGTTGTTTTGAGTGGATATTATATATATGTAGTTATAAGAGATATACCTAGATATAATATTTATGAAAAAGTATTAAACTTCAGGAATCGTTTTAGAATAGTCTGAAACGGATTTCCATGGAGGGAATTCTAAAAATTTTGAATTATTAAAATTTTGAAGCCATTGCAATAGCTATACCTGAATATTAGTATTGAGGTTTCCAAAATATTATGACCGTCTGCTATACCAACCGTAAGATTGAGCTCTGTGCGAATGCGGAAATAACAACAAAGGGCAAGTAGGCTGGCTTTCTCGTCTCTCTACGCATTTCTTCCTTCTTCCACTGCCAACATTCTCATTGAAAAGCCGAAAATTCAACAGCTGAAGGCCTTTTGGTTGAATGGGACTCAGTTTTTGTTGATTCGGAAGGCCGTGGATAATCCACCGTGACTGCGTTCTCTAGTCGTGCTTCGATCTTTATTATACTTACGGATAACATAACAGTCACAGTAAGTTATGAGTTATGAGAATTAAATCTTCAGACTGTAGGTGCCTACTTGGTTTTTTCTAAGTGTATATATTGTAGTATTCATACATTTAGGATTCACACACGTTAGTTTTAAAGGGCGTAAGGACCGATTCATAATTAATTAATTTAATATATTCAATTGATGTATATGATATGGGTCCCTATCACATCATATCGCACAATGATAACACCCGTAATGCCGAATGTATTAATACCATTCAGCAGACTATGCACATCGAGGAATAGTACAAACTGGTGGGCTTTGAAGTTTTTTAATGCTATTTCCAAAAACGTAAGAGATCAAAAAACAACAATATTTGAACAAAATATTCTTAAATTCCTAAATAATCTTGCCCCAAATGACTTCGAAGACTTTTTTGCAGGAATAAAGCTAGTTAATTTATAATATTATTGTTTCTCTTCTAGTCTTTTTTAATAATTTACGACAGAATTATTTGTATTATAATATATTTTTAAGACAGCAGCCGATGAACATTTGTTAAAAAGTACTCGTATTAATGTTAGGTTTAAATGTTTATAAATGAATAGAAAATGTGATAAATTCGTCTGTGACAATATTTTAATGTTGTTTTAGTCTTGTGTTGTTATCCTGTGAAAGATTCTATTTTTTTTTTTTTTTTATAAGGAATGATTTTGATGTTCCCAGACGTAGGGGAAACTAGGGAGACTTGACCCACTTTTCAGT
>JAEMON010000012.1:5861056-5881702 GCA_030264115.1 Lygus lineolaris
CCCCCCCCCCCCCCCTTGGACTTTCGGGAACACAAAAATAAATTTTGCTGAACTTATTTGAAAGAGACACTAGAATATTGAATGCGTAGTTAGGGGTACCTATGGTGGCAAGGTATTATTGGAATTTGAAAACATGTCTTTTATGAGCAAGAGTACCTTCATAGTAAGAGAAGGTTCTAGGTAGGTATTGAAAACACTTTTGGGATTGAACTTAAGACAGGGAAGAGCGCGAAAGGGGAAGTAATTCTGAGAAGCTTAAATTCTAGAAGCTTCTCCTACAGCCTGGTTCCTGGTAGAAACAATTCTTCCAGGAATCGCTCGGAGGTCGTACTGGAAAGTTCGAGAACCTCATTCGACCAGTATAAAAATAACTTGGTTGGTACACAAGATCACCAGTTTAATGTTGACATCCATGATCAATTTGCCAGCAACTCCAGAAGACTGATGCTGTCTTAACAATTGTCCATTGCTGTGTAATCCCCATGTTGTGTAATGAAATAATGTAAAATATATAAATACAGATATATCATGCAAATTATTTCTCGGAATCCAGACTTTGGACCTTTCGTTTGCTATAATATGCACACGCATACTTTATATATAATAGCTCTTGGCGGTGGGCCCCCCCTTGGCTAAATCCTGCCTACGCTCATGATATCAATTTGGAAAGTCTATTAGGTATCCATTGAAATAGTAAGGCTCTCAATGATAATGGGGAGAGGAAGTTGTAAGTATAGCGCCTATCTTCTTATTTTTTTACATCAAAGAGTTACTCACAGATCGAGGGCTCCTGGCATAGTTCAACGAGGAGTTTACAAGGTGGCTTTGTTTTTTATGGAATAATTTCTATAGGGAAACAACTATGACTTGTAACAAAATTTTTCGAAAGTTTTGGAATTTTGCCTATGACAAATAGCGCCAATACTGATCCAACCTCGAAAAAAAATTGAGTGAAAAGGAGGTAAGAAATGAATGTTTTGAGAAAGAAACGTTTGCGCATGCGCACACGAGGCGGCTTTAAGAGATCTGATGAGGTGAGGCAGATATCAAAAACATGATACAAAATAATGAAGAAAGGCTGCAAATTGCAAAAGTGCCTACTACCAGCTATATTATCTGAAAGTTCACATGGCAATCTAATCACTCTCTTCTATAACTATTTTAGTATTTAGTAGATCCTGCATTTTATTGCTTCAGAACTTACGAGGCCCAGCCAACAAACAAACAAACAAAAATCGCCCTAAAGCCCCCCTTGCGCACACGGTAGTAAAATGTAATAAGGTTAGTTTTGAAAATGCGACAGAACAATGCTGGGTACGCAGGATTATGTTAGTACCTACTTACTCAACCTTGGGTTAACCTTTTTGACCTGAACATAATTCAACCCTTCCCAGGGCTGCTGAGAAAGTTCATGACCACAGAGCCCTGACTAGGAACAGGTTAGTCCACCGGTATCAGCAAATGAACTTGACCAAAAACCACTTGGAACAGGAAGATTTTCAACATTTTGGACCTGAGGGTGCGCAGTACTTTCAGTGCAGATGAAATATTTGTCGAACCCACCCCTGTTTGTAAAAATCTATTGATTTTGCAAACAACTTGAGTTTGTATTTTATAAGCGACTTCTTAGGAATTAGTACAGGGGGACAAGCTGACATCATGGTGTGTCAACCTAATATTTGTCCCCAACTTCATGACAAAATGTTATCGTCATCCTAATGTAGTAGATAGTCGTTTTTACATGAGGGAACGTACACCCGGATAAGTTTAGTTGCATCGACGCGTCTAGGAAACAGCTTGTTCCTTCCGAGATCACAAACGGATTAAAAGTTTTTATCTCGACCCTACAATCTTCACTCGACTGAGATTAGGTACTCGGTAAATCAACTGGACCAGACGAATCTTTTTTCCTAATCAGATGGCCATTTTGCGCGCGAACTATAGGATATTACGTAATTCTGGGGTTTACCAGTCCGGAAGAAGTTTTTAGGAGGCAGTGTAGGTACGTACTGATTGCTACTAGTAAGTATTAGTTTTTCATAGAAGATTGAAGGTCTCATGGTCTTGGAGATTGTTCGCATAAATAGGTGAGAGATACGTACAATCTCCAACACCGGTGACACGGGTCACCAAAATCTCGTCCAAATGAGACATTGCAAATAAATTTGCAACACATTCAGGAGATAGTTTCGATTGATCATACGTAAAATATCTGCCTTTCAAATCAAAATCAAGTAGGGTCCTATGTACAGGAAAATAAATTAAGGATTGAATCAATTTTATTCAGAAGGAAATAGATCCTAATTTTTCTCTGGGGAACTTGCATGGTTATTTTTCATTTCGTAATTTGAAAGATCTTAACGAGGGATTTCCAAAAAGGTGCTATATGAGGGGTATCCGACTACTGAAAATTACCGTAAATGGGTCTTGTAAATTGAACCTAACCGACGTCACCGACCTCGCCTGCCTGGACGGGTTCCTAGCTTCCTAAACCTAAATTACGTCACGCGCTCCCTTTCTTGGGCAAACCAGCCGTCATTTCAAGCTGAAAAATAGCACCAGGGGGTTTTGGAGGGCGCTGAATCAGATTTTGAGGTTCAAAATGCAAAATTCCTACCCATGAAAGTTCCCCATTCACAAGAAATTTTCAAAAATTTGCCTACTGAAGTTCTCGGACTCGCTACAACACCTTCATTTCCTCCGAAATCTCGTTTAAAAACCACATTGTGGTAAAAACTCCCAACTGGAACAATAGACATGGGTAAATACCTAGGTAAAGTGAAAACAATCTCTCCAAAGAAATTTTTCCTAATTGGCAGGTTGTCCGTACGGGGGAGCTTCGGAAGCTGTCACGCCTCATCATTCTCCGCATATTGAAATAATTAATCGATTTATTCAATTTAATTAATCAAATTAATCGAGATCGATCTCAAGTGCACGCCGCAGGGGGTGCCCTGTTGAGGCGTGAAAGGCTATTGTTACCCGAACGGCTCCTAATTGAAAGGAAGGAATAGCAAAAGACGGGCGTTTGGTGAGAATGGAGCGATTCATTGGAGTGAAAAAATGTTCTCAGGCCGATGTGCAGCGATAAGTTCGAGAAGAATGAGAGGTCCCCTTCGAGATGACTTGAGCTTGAGCCTCCATTGTTTTGTTAATCCTCATTAATTATTCCACTTTACGTTATTGCACCATTACGTAAAACTTTCCTCCAAACAAAACCAACAAAGAATTGGAATACAATTTCGATTATTGTAGTATTTTGACATGTTTATGTTTTAAGGACGGCGCCTATAAAACTGAAATTATGAGATTGGTTGAAATGAAGATCGAAGGAGGAAGTTACAATGTCAAGGGTTTTCAAAAATCTACAAGAAGATGAGATCATTTTCAAGCTCTCTAATCGAAGATGCAGGTCTAGAGAATAGAAGTACCAAATTGCATGATGATTCCATAATGTTTGGTTTCATCATTTTTTTAAAATTGGATGTATTATCTGGGAAATATAAATACATACGGCTAAATGACCATTGTGATTTGTTCCTTTATACATTTTTTCACCTGTATTATGATTAATTTTGTTAAGTATTTATAAATAGGTTTGGCATATAGGTTCGTATTTTTGAAGTCAAAGAACGCCACGAAGTACAAGTCGTATACCTACCTTATGCAATAATAAACATATTTAATTTCACTTGGTCAACCAGTTAAGGATAATACCTAATCTTCCTTATTAATCAATTTCACCTTTGTATTGCGTACAAGTTTCCTCAAGCTAAAAAACAGTATAATCGTAATACTTTGACAGCCCTATATCGGGATATGTCAGTTGAGGTATAAACCATTTTGTTTGGCGAGATTCCCACTGCAGTTTCAACTTTCAAGTGAGAAGGTTCCAACTCCAGACTCGACCTTGGTTCGGTTGGATGTCTCCTGCAGGCTCGAACTTAGTTTGACTGCATTTCAATTCTAAAATTTCACTGGGGCGCCAATACGTTGGGGTACTTTTTACGGATTTATGTGGGCTAGCGCTTATGGATGGCCGAATCCTTCCCCAGCCCTATATTAAACCCAACAAATCTCAAAATATATAAATTAAACAATCTTTAACAACTAGCTAAGAACAATCAACTCTTCTTATGAGTCAAAACTTGGAAAACTCAAAGCTCAATATAATATTACGGATGACCGACTCCTTCCCCAGCCCTATATTAAACCCAAAAATCTCAAAACATATAAATTTAACAATCTTTAACAACTAGCTAAGAACAATCAGCTCCTCCTTATGAGTCAAAACTTTGAAAACTCAAAGCTCAATATAATGTTTTTAAAATGTCACATTTCTTTATACAATTGCAGCCTCGAGTTAGGTTATGCAAGGCTCCAACTCGAGGCCCAATTTTCACACGATCAGGGTCGGGACCTTAGGGATCCTGGAGACATGCAGTCAAAATCAAAACCCAAAAACGGTCAGAACTAGTTCTTCTACTGCAGCTAAGTAAAACTACTTTTGACTAAGGCGATCGGTCAGACAGAATTAGTTCTCACTGGTTTGTTCGCAGTGCCAATTGGAAGTTGTTATATAAGTGGGTACAGTAATAGTTTTGTTCGCAGTGACCAACTTACCGGTAAGAAACCCGTTTACAACTACGTTCGAGCGTTCGCGCCGTTCGCAGTGACTTCTGATCAGATCAATTCTGACTGTTTATAGTGTCTATGCCGGCCTCGTTCGGTTTGTAAACCACTTGTAAATGACACTGCGAATAAACCTTATGCAAACCGTTTACAAACCATTTGAAAACTGGTACAATGCGTATGTGGGACCAACACCTATTTCCAGTCGCCAGAAACCGTAAGAAGTGACAAGCGAAAAATTCTTCTGACCGAACTATAGTAATCCACAACTTAGTTCAAACCGGTTTGAGGGACACTTCGAACAGACCTCATAAAAGGCAAAACTTTTCACTGAGGTCAATAGGTGTGAATAGTTATGCTAATAGAAAACCACACTCTATTCAAAAGAGACACAAAACAAGGAAAAGGCTAGATTAAAAAACTAGAGTCAGGAGCGTGAGCGATGGAGACGAAGAAGGGATTGACCGGACCGGCGAGACGGGACGTGAGGAAAATCTAGTGGTAAAAAAATTTATTAAATTACACTTGAGAGCATGTGGAAGGAATGACAATAGAGAAAGGAATTCGTCACAGAGTTTTATGTGAGAGGGAACTTGGAGGAAGATGTAGAAAGCGACCCCGTGGACAGGTAGACATGATCATGAAGGCCATGCGCCTCGACGACTGTAAGTACCTAGTCGGGCTAACGATCTTGAAGAATTTTCCGAAACGATGTTTTTCTCTGGATCAATTAGTTGAATAACAATTAGTTACCCACCCAGTGGTGATGATATGAATCAATGCCAACTCGATTCTAACAATAAAACGAAACCGGAGTTCCGCCGGTGGTGAGAAACATTTTTCCAACTTTTCTCAGCCAATAATCGATCAATTTCAAATCTGTTTCCGGCATTCTTTCTATTTTTTAATTCTGCCGGGCAACACACTATCAAAATTTGAAATGTCAAAAATTTCACATTTTATCAATTTAAAATTTAGAATTTGAAATTTTGATGGAGCGTTGCTCTACCAAATTAAGAAATAGAAAGAATTCCGAAAACAGATTTGAAATTGGTCGATTATTGGCTGAGAAAAGTCGGAAAAATGTTTTAGCGGTAAAATGGTAACGGGGTGGGGGGTGTTTCCTTTTTTTTAAACATATTGCCATGGAGTAGTAATAAGGTTTGTAGTGAGAGTTAATATGAACTCTATAATTCCCGGAATTTGCGAATTTTTGATGACGGTTCACATCCTGGCTGGAACACCGAAAAAACGTTGTCTGTTACGATTTCGACGATTGGCCATCTTCAGTAACAAACAAGAACTGAAGGTACATCAGAAAGAGTACAGCATATATTATAGTCACAGGAGAAAGAGAAATTTAATCCCATTGGTCGAGAGAATTGAGGGGGCTATGAGAGGAATACCCAATCACGTGCAAGCGAAGTGAAAGGGTTGAAAGGGAACCTGAACCCTATTGGTTGAGATAAGTGGTAGGGGGCTGGGAGGAATATAGTATAGAAGTGTATAGTCCATAGTATAGTATAGATATACTCCGGTGTGTAAGAACTTGGCATTTTAGACTTCAAATTCGGATTCAGCGTTCTTGAAACACCCTGACTATATATATATTTTCCAGCTGATGTCTTAAATCTGCTCAAATTGCGTGTTGAAGTTCTTTCGTTGAATATTTCTGGTCAACGCTTAGTATAAGCGGAACGAACAAAAATGTTTGTCTCTGGATGGTCTCATTCGATCCGGAAAATGGAGTTATTCAATTTAAATCAGCCCGAACCACTTCTATTCAAAGTTTTCAAGCTACGGTGTTTTAAAATTTTCAACCCTACCGCGGAATCCCAAAAGCCCTCGTGGGATTGCTGAGAAAACTACAGTTGATCATCCATATTTATGTAACTAAATCCCGTTTTTCGGTAGTCCATGGGATTCATAATATTACATGGACTGCAAAACGATTCCAGGATTATCAGAGCCGAATAATTGAATGTTCAAGTATGTAATATTGCCCATTCGAGTTTTCAATCTTGTAACAGGCTATGATGTTATATACAAGGCGAAAGTAGTTATGTTATAAATGGATATAGGTAAATCTTTCTGTCACATAATTATTTCCCCGAAGGTAAGCTTATTTCACCGGCCTAGCTCGTTACATGCATGATTTCATTGCCTCTTTTCTGTGTTTTTTATACGACGTAGGTACCTAGGTTGCATAAGGTCCGGACAGAAGATTTCCATCGAGTCTAGAGTAGGCGGTGATGTAGGCAGCCCTATCCATTACTTCATTTTCTACTCGGAACCAGCCTATCAGGTAGGGACCTCTACCCATCATACCTCGGAAACAAAAAGAAAACATTCTCGCAGATGGGCATTCCGATGCGAGAAACCTTCTTCTCTTAAAAACACGATATACGAAATTCCCTGTAACGCCGACCTTTTTGAAACGTCACAGTAAATATTCCGCAAGAGCACAAGAGCAGAACAAAATTGCTCAATAGCTTGAGCAAATGTCGCCAGCTCCGTCCATGAGCCAAATATAGACCCTACAAATCTCGTTCAACGATGAGTCACTCAAACAATTTATTTTGAAATGAAACTACGCGAGTATTTACGAGATCATATTGTATTCGACAGACTACGATAAGCGAGGTTAGAAGTATAAAGGTGTCACGAAAGTTGCGTTACGAATTTATTCTAGGTTCTACTGTACATAAATATGAGGTGTAAAAAGTATACATATGTCCCAAAAATGCGTTACGAAATGTTACGATAAGCGAGTTTAACGAAAGTTGCGTTACGAATTTATTCTAGGTCCTACTGTACATAAATATGAGGTTTAAGTTTCGATTTGTCTGTCACCTTTCCACGTTACTCGCGCAAAGTGCGAGGTCTTTGGATTTTTGTAGTCAATAGGCTACGATAAGCGATTTTAGGTCACAAAAGTTACGTTATGAATTTGTTTATTTATGAGGTGTAAAAAGTCTAAATATGTTCCAAAAATGCGTTGCGGAATGTTACGAATGAAATGAATATGAGGTGTAAAAGTATAAATATGTCCAAACGTTTCGATTTGTCTGTCGACTTTCCACGTCTCCTGCGAGGTCTGGATTTTTTTCGTAAAACGACTAAAATTTTAAATATTATGCAGGATTAATTCATCATAGAGATTTTCGAGCTGTTAGCTTCTGGTAGTTTTGATAATTATGCATTTCTTTATGTGTCCATTAAGTTTGCATGACGAACATTTCAGTTTTTTTTTGGGCAGCTTTAGTGATATGTTCAAACAAATAATAAACCGTTACGTAATAATTTGCAGCGTTTGCAGAACTTTGTACCGTTTTAAGGGATGTCTTGATTATTTGATAGGTAATTAATTGGTTGTAAAAAATGGATATTGAAGACTCCTTCGCAATTAAGATGCGGTTGGACACGCACGTGGGTCGAGTAATGATTGCTGTTCCTTCCTGGCTCCAGAGAGAAATAATCCGGTTATGAGCGACCGAGTTATTCCTTTCAAGTGTTTCCTGCTCTGGATCTGATACCGCGAATTTGACATTCCGTCGGATTATAGGCGAGCAGGTTGGAGCCTGGTCGGTCAGGTTGGCCGGGTAGTTTGAGAACATTCTCCAACGCAGAAACCAGGTTTTCTGGTATAGAATCTGTACGAGACCGCCACTGCCAGGAGTAGGAGTTTGAGCCAAAACAGCTTATCTGATTAAAACAAATCATCAACCAATCAAGTACTAATGGATAGAGCCCCATTTAGACGATAAAGGTACGGACATTGCTCAAATACCGCCTTGGGAGCAAATATTATTACTGCTATAACAACGGCTATACTGCTGACTATTGCCATCCTGTTGGGAATGCTTTAGAGCAGGGGTTCCCAAACTTTTTTGTACCACGCCCCCTCCTGTTGAAATGAAGCCTCCCACGCCCCCCTTAAACAATAAATTGTATTCTCTATGGGTATATTACAAAAAAAAAACAAGTATTACATAGAAAACCAACCATTTCTTTTTACTGTCAAAAGATACAACATTACAAGTTTCAATTCAAGTTAAAGAAATACTCGTAAGAGAAAAATAAGTTGTGACATAATGTATGAGCTTGCATTTTCTTAACAAGTATGCCTATTCTCGTTTGAATTTTAGTATGGGCACAACGTAACTTCTCACTGGCAACATCAAGTTTGTTCCTATATTTGGTTTTTATCGCCACAAGAGTTGAAAATGCTTTTTCGAACGAGTAGCTGCTTGAAAAGGCAAATATAATCGAAGAGCTTCCTGCGATACCTGTTTAAAATGTTTTTTTCCTCTGTGAGACAAAGGTTTTTTAGGTTGTTTAAATTTGAAGTATTTTATCCAAAATGATCATTTTTCTATTTTTTCAAAGTCTTACTTGGCAGAGGAATCATTTTTTTATTTCCAAACCTTCTTTCTTGCAGTGCTTCTGGCAGGGAGTCTCTATTGACATTGAATGGGTCAGTTGACAATCTGTAAGCATTTTCGTCGCAAGTGTTTGGGAAGTATTTTTTTTCTTGAACTCTTCATTGAGGTTTTCCAAATGGTTTGATACTTGGCTTTTCAAATGTGGTCCTTCAAAAACCTCCTTGAAGCGTATCTCTTCTGAGATTGACACTACCTTGATGAAATTTGAATAACTGCAGGGGCTTGCTGATATTTTACGTCTCCAAAGTTGTAATTTCTCAATATACATCTTGATGGCATCACGATGAGTAATTATATTTGAGTCTCAACCCGATTATTTGAGTCATAGGGGGCGATAAATGAACTGTTGAATTAAAAATTCTACAACGTTAATGTAGTTTTAATGAATTGTTTGCTCACATTTTTACTAAGTGAGATTTTTTTAAAATGTTTAACTAGTATCGCGCCCCCCTGACTCGTCATCACGCCCCCCAGTTTGGGAACCCCTGCTTTAGAGTGAGCTCTATAACAAAATTCAGTGACAATTTGAATAATCGTTGGAGATCTCTGATGTTGAAGAACCTGCCTCTTCCAATAATAAGGGAATTATGTTGATCAGAGTATGATTTATAGCTTTTCGGAGGAGTAGTGGATAGGAAGCAACGCGGATCGAACAGCGAAACTAATCGATTTCGATTCAGTTTTTTGAAGGCAACTCTTCAGTAGGCAGTTACCACGGACTGTCAGTTGTCAGTTGGTTACTACTGACTAAGACCTGTACGGGCTGCAAGTCGTGCGTAAAAGAATGACTCGCGAGGAATAGTTTTCTGGGCAGTACTCTGTCATTAAAGACATTACTGAGGTGGGTTGGTTTTGGTTCTTGGCTCCAACAAGGCGTGTTCGATGCTCTTGCGCTTTGAGGCTCACTACGCGTGACCGTCTTTGAAGCCTGCTGCCTCTTTTCAGTCGCATCGCTGCACAATGGTCCCAAAAGTCTGAACCTCATCAAATCTCAATTTCTTCAACTTGATTGTACGCTTATATGAAGTAGATTATGGTTATAGAGATATGCTTTGTTTATTGGCTTCGTTTGGATTTACTATGTATTTATGTTTATATTACATACAGGGTGTCCGAGATAGATACGGCCAAACTTCAGGAATCCATTCTACAACTAATTTCCAATAAAAAATGTTCCCTAGCAATTTCTTTATAACCCCTTGTTTTCCAATTTTTTTCACTTATAAGATTTTTTTCGTGTGTTCGACCTCGTCTCACTAAAATGACCATAACTTCCTTAATTGTCTATGTAAAGTAAACATTGAGAAAAAGAGCATTGAATTTCCCGTCAGATATTCACTTATTTAAATCAGTAACTGATCAGTTTTTTTTTTTTTTTTTTTAGTCCAAACTTCCAATTAGTTTTTAGAGTTTTTCGAGACAATTCGTAGGTGATTTTCATTCATTTTCCGTAGAGGAAAATCGACTAACTTTGGAAAAAACATCCTGAAACCCTTCGCTTCCAAACGGAATAATCAAATTTAAATTTACCCGCAAATTGGGGGAGAAAAATGCGTTTAAATGCGAAAAAAACGCTCGAAATCAGGTATTTGATGGTGTTTTACGGCTCATGGTTTGAGGTGTTAGGTATCGTTTTCTCTTTTACTTTTAACAAAAATGAAATTACGTGAAATTACTGTTATTGGCGTAGCTTGTACTAATATGTACTAAAAGGTTAAATTTTATTTGTCCAAATGAAGTTATTATTTCTCATAATTTTGCTTTTTGCATTTCCATTTGCTATAGTTCGAATCTATTTGTTCAAAAGTTCAACTTACTGTGTCAATTTTATATAATATGCAAATTTAAAAAATATCTATTTATTCGACTTACTGCTCGTGAGATAGATGTACGGAGTGAACGCTGAGCCCGCGCGTGGATGCCTAACGTTGTTGCAAGTCCCGTCTAAAGCTCTGTAGGGGCTGGGGTGGCATAGTTTGTCGGCAGCCAACACCACTGACAATCTGTAAATGATATTTATACATAGGTATATATATGTGTGCGTGAATAACAATAGATATGTAGGTGGATATGTAGGTAGATACGGTACTTCTGGCATAGTGATATCACTTAATCAATACATAATTCGTTTATTTATTGCTGTAGCTAAATCAAAAATGAATGATCGTGTATGAGAAAATTAAATTTTGTGTGCCTTTGTATTGTTATTCGGAATAAAATAACACTGTTCATACAAAGA
This sequence comes from Lygus lineolaris, assembly GCA_030264115.1. NCBI lineage: Eukaryota > Metazoa > Arthropoda > Insecta > Hemiptera > Miridae > Lygus > Lygus lineolaris. The sequence continues at coordinate 5,872,373 of JAEMON010000012.1, forward strand.
AAAAAATAATTGAAAATCTCAGCTGTTTGAATAACAAGCGGCATTCTAAAGGCTCTTGAGAAACCCTTTCCTACGTCACACTAAAAGAAATGAACCGAAAAAAAATGCGCTGAGATCGCATCGGGAGCAGAGAAAATTGGAATAATTTGAATAATTAATTACCTAATAATAATTAGGTACCTAACAATGAATTAATTCGATCAATTTATTAATTAAGTAAATTCTATTCTCACTAATCAGGAGCAGAACAGTGTTGGGCTTTGTGTTGCGTTTTGTTAGGTTGTCATCTGGACGGGGTTGGCCAATGATCAATGACAGACGACACCCTTTTCGATTTCACATTCCCGCCACATTACAATAATAAACCTTTCAATAAATAATGTACTAAAATTACATATACTATACACTATTTTTGCCTTATGACTTCATTACCGTTTCTTCTGAGCCATTATCTTTCAGAAAAAAATTTAGGAATTGATGATGATTCCCCATCGGGTTAGAGTTACAGAGCATATTTGGTATCAGAACAAATGATAGAAGGCATTAATATAACTATTTAATTCAATAATAAGCAAAATTACCTCCATACTTTATCTATATTATTCATTTAAACTGGTGTCTCCACTGTACAGAGGGGAAACATTGGAATTTGTTAATTGTTTGCAAATGGAATGGAAACACCTGGCCACACCCAGCACCCTGACAATGGGCTGCAGCGACCTTACCTTGCCGCCGGCTACAGAAGTCCCCAGACCGAGGAAACAGATAGGCAGAATATTATAACGTAACTAAGGGGGGTGAGGTAATTTTGTACGAGAACGCGAGTCGTTATGTTATCTGGCCAGGACAGGCTCTGGCTTGACTCACAAGCACCCTGACCACTTTCACTGGACCTTGGGCGAATCGGGACCCAGAACCTGCCTTGTTGTCGGAAGAGGTCAGAACCGAGGGTTCTACTGTATGGAAGAGGTACCTACCAGAAATTGAACCGATACTACCGATGTAACCTGACTGACCTAGGAAAGTTGGAGAAACGGTAGAGGGTTGGTAAAATAACATAGTAGGCACTAGGCATCTATACCTGCCTAAAACAAATAATTTCTCTATCCACACCAATTACGAGTACACACTAAAAAAGTCCCATTCATGCAGCATGAGTAGATGAGCGGATTTTCAAAGAATAATTTTACCCGATTTGTTGGGTTATTATTCTTGTGGGAATTTCACGCTGATTCCGAATATACCATTTATGTTCCTATGTGTAAGACAGTAATTTACACAAAAAAACACGTTTTTTACCGATTCTGGAAACTAAATTTTCAAAATTTGACCCCTTAGAGTACTCCAAAAATTCTGGCCAACGAACTCATCCTTTCTTTTGATACTATTGACATTTAAAAATTTTTTTGGATTTTTTATTTAGAGTCCTCGGTCAGATATCGTGTGGAGTGACACGTATGTATGTAAATATATACTAGCAATATATTCATATGAAAAAGTGTTAAATTTCAGGAATCGTTTTAGAATGGTAAGAAATGGATTTCGATGAGGATAATTTTCAAACATTTGCATTACAACAATTACCCATTACAACAGCTACATTTTCTTCGAAAATTCGCTAAAATATCAATTCTCCAATTTCTTTGAATAAAATAGGGTGTGTGCATGGGTCGGAAATTTGCATTTTCGACCTCAAATTCGAGTTCAGCGCTCTCAAAAACCCCTTTTAACCAAGTTTTAACTGAACATTCAGTTTGGTTAAGCCGGAAAATAGCTGCGAAGAGGCGCGTGACGTCAGAATTATTTGGGCGCTGACGGGCTTCCCCAGGCGGGAGGGGGTCGGTGACGTCATCATTAGTAATTTTGAACCCTTTGCCGCTCATAGGAGACCCCTCACGTGGCACCTTTTTGGAAAGCTCTCACTGAGATCTATAATTTTAAAAGATGAAAAATAACCATGCGCACTCCCCATTTCAAAATTCACGAATTTTGAGGGAAATTCAACATCTTCGAGAATCTCAAGAAGTCATATCTAAGGCAACCTATTCAGGCTGGAAGTGTTGAAATTATGATAGTTGCAGGAGTGTGTGTCGTCTGTGTGTGGGTGTGTGGGGAAATGAATGTTGGCCAGGGACGAGTATGCAAATGTCGTGGCGCCCGGGCGAAAGTGAAGTCGAATAAAGGCATGCGGGCGGAGATCTATGGGGTCTGGAAGAGTATAAGTTTCAAAATTTCCTTAGCTAGTAGGTTTATAAATATAGGCACGTTTATTTTCCAAACTTTTAACGCCATGTTTGCAAGAATGAAAAACATCTAGTAACTACCCTACGAATCATGTAACTTCAGTTCAACTATAGCATATCCAAACCAATTTGAGAATTTTCCAAACCAATTTGAGAACTTCAAAGATCTCGTTTTGAGTGAAGTGATGGCTCGAAGCATCCCTACCATTTCATCAGCTAATTGCACAAATTGGATGATAGACATGTTCGTGCAATTACCAAGCGCAGCAGCTGGGAACCCTCTACAATAATTTTTCTCAAAAATATGAAAAATGTGATTTTTTTTGTCCATTTGTTTTTTTCTTTCATGAAAAAATTTGAATTTCATTCTTTTAACGACGTATTGTGAAATTTTATTCCTAATAAAAAGTTTTGATTTGCTTTGAAATATTGTCACTTTGGTTTGGATGATTCCCTTCTTCTTTCTTTTCTAGAACATTCTTGGTTTGGAAAATTCTCAAATTGGTATTGAAAGTTCTAAAATTGGTTTGGAAAGTTCTCAATTTGGTTTAGAAAATTCTCAAATTATTTTGTAAAATTCTCATATTGGGTTGGAAAATTCTCAATTCGGTTTAGAAAATTCTCAATTCGACTTGCAGTTGCTATATAAATTGGAATACCTAACAATTTTGGCACGTAGGGTCAAGTGTAGTTTACCTCGTGTGAATAAATTAGCTATGAAGGACAATCTGGTAACGACTTCCTGTTGATGAGCAAATGACGATTGACAATTCAATTAATTTAATTGATAAACAACCCGAATTCAATAAATAATGGAGGGTTAGTATTTAAGAAACTATTAAGGTACCTACCTACATACTCTCTTCCCTGTTAGATGGTATCAAAAAGATACATCTCTATGTCTACCTTATGGGATAACAATCTTTCATCTGGAATAATAAATGCGAGAGAGATTGGAAATCCATAACATTTAGCATTGAGTAGAACGAGTTGCAGCAAAGTAAGTGTTACCTTGGTAAACAGACTATTATATAATACCAGAGTAACGGATACAGTATTCGTCAGTAATTAGTGGAGACGCCACCTTTATCTAACTAAAAATAGAAGAATTTGTCTACCAGGCAGGATGGGGGTTAAAATTATTATGGAGATATGCATTTTTTTGCCATTTTTAAAAAATAAAGCCCAGGTAAACGTAGGTAGTAATACCCATAACTTGCATCTGATTTCGTTGACATTTTCAGGGATTGTAGGTTTTACCCTCTATGAAGATCACTGCGATCAGACCAATGGTTCTTTGGCGCTTCTTGCTCAAGTCATTGAATACGAGGAAGCGGAAATGGAAATGAGCGAAGTTTCCCACTGACCACAACATTCACTGAATCACACGAATAGGTAGCATACATAACATATATATACACAGCCTCTACCTCAGATCAAGAGACTGTTTTTGTTTGGATGTTCCACATTCTACACACAGCCTTTTGCTAATTTTACAAGAACTCGAACGTACGAGCTCATCTCTGTTCTTGTTCGCTTTCACTCTTCGTTGATTTCAGATGTTTGTCAGACCGTATTTCTACATATAGCCGTCACGTCAACATCGTCGCTTCACTACCCACCTTCACTTATGATACCTACCCACTAATAGTGGTTTCTCGGATCCGGTTCTCGCCGTTACTATTCCATTGTTTTAACGATCATGTCGTTTAAAATTTAGGTACCTAATTCTGATGATGAGGTTTTCAACTCAGAATGTGTTTTTGCAATCACCAACCGGTTAAGAACCGACAAGAAATTATGTAACGAAAAAACGATACCTATGCGATACCGATAAACAATCCGGTTTGCTTTAGTAGGGCATGACTAGCTTTTATGATCACTACGTTTTATCGTAATTGTTCCTAATGCTAATTTCTGCGCTATTTACCCTATGAAGATGTAATTTAGTATCTAGACTCCCCAGGACATGAAGTTGATAATGCCCAGACTCCGGATCAGATGATTCGATCCTAAAGCTAATTTCTACGCTATTTACCCTATGAAGATGAAATTGAGTAGCTATCTGGACTCTTCAGTATTTGTAGTTGACGATGCCTAGGCTCCGGATCAGCTGCGTGGCTCATAAAGCTAATTTCTACTCTATTTACCCTATGAAGATGTAATTTAATATCTAGACATTCTGTGTTTTTGTAATTTCATACGGAGTATGGAAAAAGAATCTAGAAAGAATATAAAGAAAAAGAAGAAGTACGGAAAAGAATCGGGAAAAGAATACGGAGTATGGAGAAAGATGAAAAGCGGCGAGGATTTCTATTAGTAAAATGGTACCTAATGGTAACTATTATTCATTAATAACATAGGTTAGTAATTCATTAGTAATAATTATAATTATTTCACAGACGATTTAAAAATTGAAATAGAGAGATTCACAAGATGGTAAATTTGGGGGTGATCCGGAGAGAAAAAACTGTATCTGGAAATCACGTCAAGGCCTTGTCCCACCCATCGTGATCTCACGCGTTTTGGGATCTAAATTAAATATTGGTATCATTTTGAGCTATGATTGGCTACATACGCAATTTTGAGAGGCTCTGAAACCTTCTTTGAGACGTCTATTCTCTAAATGCTCTTCCATGAACGATCTCATAGAAACCTTATCTAACTCCATGGAAGCTACAACTTAAATAAAAATCATTCATACAGTCATAAATTCCACATCCACACAATCATGGGGCCCCTCGTGGTATTGCATCTTCTGATTGCGAGACAGGAGACCAAATGCCAGAGGAAAGAAAAATTGGTTCTATTTTTCCAGAGGCTGACTCCCTACAATACAAAGATGCCTCGTTGTCTCAACCTGCCTAAGAGAGTCGCTTCGAGGGCCGTTCGTCATCGACGACAATTATACAAATTGCACATCGAATACAGTAGTTAGTTCTATTGCACAAACTACCCGTTTTCCTGGATGTTGGTTGATTGTAGGTACTTTCGTAGCTCACTGAAAATAATTAATTAAAATCTCGCTCTAACACTAAGGTCTTAAACTGAAGATCTTAAACCAAGAGGAAAATTAAATTAAAATGAAATATATAGGTAATATACATCTAAATGGGCCCGTCAGCATACAGCTATACGGTGCGAGATATCGAAAAATTGAACTGAACCTTTTTCATAGTATTTCCACTGTGCTTCAAGACGATGATATCCATTTTTCCATGTCTCAAATCGTCTATTGAAACTTGAGGATTCCTTTTGAACCTCCTTTTTTTAATTGCATTTTTCGATTCCACGTTGAAACAGAAAATGAAACAGAAGATGCCTTGAAAATGCCTTCAAAATACTTTGAAACAGAAAATGCCTCCATGAACATTTTTCGAAGAGGCTTCGTTTCCGAGTTATATCACTTTTTGCGAACAACAAAAGTCGACGAATTATTTTAGAAAACCGTACTTTTCTCCAATCCCCTTCAATTTTCTCTATTTCTTATTCTCTTATTTCCTATCATCAGAAGCCAGTTTCCATAATAAATAATCATCATCAGAGGACTGATATTACAGTTGAAGAGGTGAAGATTTGAAAAAAATGAGGTTTTCCATACATTATTTGGTTCTTGAAAAAATGTTTTCTAAAACATGGAAAAATGAAAAATGGATTTCACCATCATGAAGCAGAGTGAAAAAGGTTTTCGTTAGCTCGGAACGTATGACTGTAACTTGCTAATGGGCCCCTGTAGATGGGACACCCTATATTGATATCTACCTAGTACCTACCTAGATCATATGGGCCAAGTTCCAATTACCTTTAAACTCAAGCAAATCAGACTATGTAAACTCTTATTTATTTAATACTCTATGTTACACAAAAGTCATACATCTAAGGTTTATAATCATTTTATGGATCAGAGGGAGTAAATGCCACACCTACTTGGTAAAACTTGATTTCCACGGATTTGAATCCAGGATGGTTTAAAACAGATTTGTTGACCTGGATGGTAAGTAACATCGTACAAGTAGGTAGGTACTTCCTAAAGAGCTAGGTACGCGTACGACCAGTCTATCACAGCTCACAGGCTATTCAACCAGAGAAGTTTAAACCTTATAAGACAACGAACTTTCACATAACCACCATTCATCACCGTAGAATAACCGTAGAGGATGACGCAAGAGATCATAAAAAGTATAAAAAAGAAACAGTCGACTGCTCGTAAGTTATTTTACGAGCACTCAACTGACATCAATCTCCAATTAACATGTCCCATCGTAATGGAAACGTCTTCATTAAATCTTTCTCGGTTATTAATTTATTTCTTCATTCATTCGCGTAATCGAAAGCCAAATCAAGCACTCATCCCTCCCCCTTAATCATTTTGTTCGAGAGTTGATTTCAAATCCCCTTTTGTGTTTAGATTTTCGTATAAAGAAACTCGTTTCAGAGAACCCATATACCTTATTGCGAAGAAATTCGTAAAAAGAAATTTTTTAAAACGCAAAATGCGAGTGAAAATTCAGAATAATTATACATAATTATTATGGTGACAGTAAATTTGTTCTTTTTTATATATACAGGGTGTTCGCTAACATGTTCGCTAATTCGCTAATTCAACCATCACATTTTTGCGCGCAACGCGCATCAACTTGTTTTTTCAAAGGGGAACCCCTTTTTTTAATTCCAGATTTTTATTTTACGCAAAATTTCATAAAAAAATTACCCCTCACTCGTAAATTTGAGTGCGCAAAAACGTGAGCAATAACGCTCTAAATGTGCCCTAAAAACTAGAAATTGAGTTTTTTAAATGTAGTAAACTGTCAAGTATGATACATGATTTGAATGTGTTTTTTCACACTGAATAACGTGGTGACATTGATTTTTAGATTCAAGCCTTGAAATTTCAAATTTTCATGAAAAACAAAAATACATTCTGGATTGCTCAATTTTTTCGATTTGAAATTGATCGATTATTGGCTGAAAAAAGTTGGAGAAATGTTTTAACGGTAAAATGGTAACGGGAGGGGGGGAAGGGGAGGTTACTTTTTTTTTAGACATATTGACATGAAGTAGTAATAAGATTTGTAGTTGTTGTGTTCCCGAGATTTGCGAATTTTTTATGACGGTTCACACTCTGGCCGGAACTCCCTTAAGGGTAGTACGTAATTTTCCCGGCATAATGAAATTGCCTTAAAAAGTAGGTCACTTTGGGAACCGATTTTTCAGGAACCGTTCAACCTACCATCTTAATTTTTTTTAAGACTATTATGTTCTAAAGACTGTGCCAAGGAAAGTCCAGCATGACTGCTGGAAAAAATAGCCAAGGTTTTGAAGAAAATTAAGATTTTCTACTTAGGACAACCATTGGCAATAATTCGATGCCTCTAACGTTGCGGAAAAATAACGCAAAATCCTTGGCACAGCTTGTGTATAATGTTCCAAAGGACATTTAACAAAAAAATACTGCGATAAGATCAGCGATAAGGGATGAATAATATGTTCCTGAGTGCTTAAAAACTTGTTTTCTCAGGAAACGCGTCTTTTCTGAAAAGGAACGTTGTTCATGCCATGACGTCATTTCGAGGGCTTCTGAACTGTCTGAACTCTTTCAAACTTTGTTGTTGTTGTTTAAGTGTCCTTGGAGATGAAGAAGAAGAACCTCATCCTGTATCCTACAACTGTAACCATAGAAATAGGTTGTAGTTTGTCTGATGAATGCGTGAATGGTCTGGAGGCTGACTAAACGATCCAGCGTACGGAGAGGGATTACAATTATTACACTAGCCTGCGATCCCAACTTTGATGAGTTTGAACATTTTTATAACCGTCTTCCTGTTGTTTGAGTTTTCTAATTTTTTGTGTTTTTTTATGTTCACAATATGAATAAACTATTTTTATTGAAAAATCGAGTTTTTTGCCCAAAAGTTACACACTACCCTTAAATGAATCAATTATTAAAACAATTATAGTCCGGAACATATATTTGAAAAGTGGGATCCACAGAACTGATCTTTACAGACCTTTTATTTACCTAGTTGAAGGCAGTTATTCAAGATCAAGAATTCTTCGTTTCGCATGATGGTTAGTTGGTTGTACCGTGTCAAACCTAATATAACTCGACCACTAATGAAAACCTTCGTAGAAACAATAATCTCCTACAAATATGTTTTTCGGATCGCTGCGCTGGCCGCAAAGATGGTTTTCCGCTTTTCTATACTGTGGCCACCGCGAAAACCGCAAATCCTGCCATTATACTGTCAGATCAAGAAGTAATTTCTTCATGTCGAATCCATGTAACAACATCGCTTGTTGTTCGAACCCTACACATTTCGATATGTCTTAGGTTTAGGTCTGAAGCCGGCCATGTTTTAGGTCACTGACGATGTAACGATGAGGCAAAACACCGAGTTACCTGTACTTAACTAACTACTGTTGACCGCGGTTAGCGATATGAATTATTCATTGGAGAGATGGTAACGTAACGTTTTTTTTTAGCACATATTTCGCTATATGCGTTCCACCTCATGCACTTAGGATATCCCGCATATTATTATTGCAGTGAGTTAACCAATAGTGAAGGGTACTACAAGCCCCATCAATATAGGCAATATAGACTGAATTGAATGTATTTACAACAAATGGCGGCTGCTCGCTGTAAACAAGCTGGGCATTGTCAATTTGTCCAAGAATTTAAATTCAGACGAGAGAAATTATTTTGACTGTGACACTCGTACATATTGCTAGGTAGGATATTCTTTCATTCATCAATTCAGTCAGCGTATCCTGCGACCTCTTGTGATAATCCATAATTGGGAGCAAGTAGGCTTTTCGTTTCAAAAAATAGTACTTTTAGAATGATTCAGGATGAATGACCTCACCAGTCGGTTTTTAACTTCTTTTTATTACGAAATATTTCGGTGCCTTATTGATGGTCACCCTCTTCAGGCATAGATGTCACCTGTGTACACCGAGATCATAATATCATATTAACCACTTAGGACATCTTAATAGTTACTCATTCCTACCTACCTAAAATTGATCACAGTCATCATACTTACATAGTTAGTTACTTACTTAGTTATCATACTTATATAGAAAA
>JAEMON010000012.1:5895268-5908101 GCA_030264115.1 Lygus lineolaris
TGCCGGGAGGCTTACAACACAGTATACGAATATTACGAATATGAAATTTCATGAGATAGATATTCAATCATATTTGGCACAGAAGTCTAGTGCAGGTTTTTTTCAAACTTTGCTCTCGAGAAGTTGTAAAGTTAAAGTCGTAAAAGGTAAAACATTTCAAGAACCCTAAAACGAACACTTCTAACTTTCTTTCAAATGAAAACGGTTAAGTAAGTAGTTCAACAGCTCTGAGAACTGAGTTTACTGGGTACTTCACCTCCGGATTGAACCTGGTTGAAAGATAGAAGTTGAGATAATCGCATCAGGAAGTCATTATGCGTGGCTCCACTTTCTAGAAATAGCGTCCAAGCCCATCGACTCCTGCAACCGAGCACTGACATGCAGTTCACCTCTTCGTTAGTTTAATTTAGATACTTCGGCTTAATTAGCTAATTGGGTCGTTTCATTATTATCTATCATGAAGATTTCATTGCACTTTATGATCTCAAATTACTTGGTTGACCCAGGTGGAGACCGTCGTCTCCCTATCCTTTTAAAATTTTTTAATAATGAATAGTGAAGTCTCGAGTGTTGTGTGACACGAAATATGCCATAATTTTGGGAAGACAGGTATTTTTTTGGAATTTGTGGAAATTATCAGTCAAACTTGTTGGGGTTGAGGGTGAAGAAATAAATGGTGGGCTTGAATAGAGCTTGAAAAGTTTAAAATCGAACGATCTGCACTGTAAGTAGTGTATGATGCCCATGAGAGGAAAAACTTTTGTCTTGAAAGTTTTTATTTGTAGCTCGCTCCTTCGTACTGAACATTAACATTTTATAGGTAGGCAAGTAGGGACCTTTGTTTTATGGTTCCTTGATTTGCTGCATTTGGAGCTTGGGCAGAGCTTGACAGATTTAAATACGAATTTTCTGCAGTGCAAGTAGGTATGGTGCCCATGAGAGGACTATGCTTTTCACCAATATATCAGTCAAATTCTACTTTGATCATATTTTCAAGAATAGCACAATATGTACCAACCTACGAGTAGTTTCCCCCCAAATCCATCGTTCTATATCACCACAGTTCTGAATTTATCATCATCTGTTCCTTTTAAACTCTTTGAAATGAGTGGATCGGGAATTCCAGTTTTATCAGCGGCGAAAGAAATTACAACCTTCAAGCAATTTCTAAAAATCTACTGAACTCTGCAAATTTAGGAGAAAAGGAGATAAAACAGAAATTTAAAAGCGAAGCATTGATAATTGCGCATGGCAAAACGCATAAGAAATTGGTAGCCTCAGGAAATCTTAACTAAATTATTGGCCAATACAGGATCAGCTGGCGCAGTCCAATATGGACGGTAGGAAAGTTGATAATATTCAGGAGAATGAGGAAATTTCGTGATAGAATTACTCAACACGAGATGGCAAGGACATGCTACTAGTAAAGGAGACGTGTGATAGGAGTCGAATCCTTGACCAGTTTTCGTTTGACTTCAAAAGGTTGACCAGCGGGTTGACTAATAGAATGGACATTGCCTCTGTCCTAGTTGACGGGACATCTAGAACATTAAATAGAGTAGCATAATAATGTCACCGCAGAAAGCCTAAATCATGTAGATGAGTGATGTTGATTGTTTGATTGACAAGGGGTGATACCTCGTGCTCATTAGGGTGCCCGCTATTTTGAGAAAGGTGGAATTTTGATGACCTCCACCCAAAATTTGGTTTAAAATGTAAAAAAAGACCCCTGAATTTTTTCAGATTTTTCGCATAACAAAAACCTACGCCGGTGGCTCGATTTTGGTTTTTGAAATACGCTTTTTTGCCAATATCAGACTTTTGAATATAACTTATAACTTTTTTTTTTGTAATATTGTGAAACTTCGTATACTTACGTTTTTGGGGTCACTGAACTCGAATATGCAGTCAAAACAAGTCGACAGCAATAACTTTTGACAGTGGAATCTCAAAATCGTCAAAATCATGTCATAAAATGACAATTCATTGTAAAATTATGAAAATTCGTATTCTAATGTTTTTCGAGTTGCTGACCTCGAATTTGCTGTCAAAAACACAATTTTGAAAAATTGTCATTTTTTGACATGATTTTGACGATTTTGAGATTCCAAACTGTCAAAAGTTATTGCTGTCGACTTGTTTTGACTGCATATTCGAATTCAGCGACTTAAGTATAAGAAGTTTCACAATATTACAAAGAAGTTTGTAAAAAATTATATTCAAAAGTCTGATATTGGCAGAAAAGCGTATTTCAAAAACCAAAATCGCTGAAAATCTGCTAAAAAAATGCTGCTAAAAATTTGAAAAAATTCAGGGGTCTTTTTCTGACATTTTAAACCAAATTTCGGGTGGAGGTCATCAAAATTCCACCTTTCTCAAAATAGCGGGCACCCTAATGCTCATGTGAAGTGATGATTGACGAGCTGGCTTGAATTTCATGGTTAATACACTCTTCACTATTCCAGTAGAACTGAACAGGTATACGATATACCTGCTTATCTGATGCATATGAAGCAAAAATTTATAATGGGTGATTATAAATGAGATGACTCCGATTACAACATGGTCTGTAATCTTCACTCATCCAGCAAAACAGTTGCCATAACTTATTACCTTCCTTCGACCTATATACCTAATATCGTTCATAATGCAGCTGATGCGCCTAGCAGGAGCCCCCAAGACTGATTGAAAAGTAGATTGCGAAAATCAATCTCGAAGGATAAACGGCTCAGCTGTGCCTACAACTCTTCTAAATATCAGCACACGCACGTTGATGGAACGCGAGAAGCCAAATGGAGTTTACTGGGTCAGACGAGCGAATGGCGCCTCGCAATCACGAGAGATACTTTTGAAGGAAGTTTGTTTGGTTCCTTCATGCTCTGGAAAACTCATTTTTATCTCACCTGAAATAAAGAGCCGCCCGCCTATTGTCCCAAAAGCATCGGGAGACTCATGCAGACTTCAACAGAGCAGCCTGGACAGGAACGCCAGATAATCAATGACGTAATCTTCTAAATAACGCAGGGTCATTCGGCAATTGATATTTTGTATAGACTTGAGAAGTTTTGAACAGATTTATGAAGTTGCCACATTTATGCAACACTTTGGTCAATTTCATGTTTCGCGTCCACAAAGGCTTCCCGTTTTAATTAGTGTTTTTGACCTAGGGGTTTAGCGAAGGTGGATCTTGTCATAAGTTTTGCATTTCAAGACCCTTTTTAGCGAATTTTCGAAGAAAATGAAGCTATTGAAATGGCTTCAAAATTTAAATAATGCAAATTTTTGAAACTTTTCTTCATGGAATTCCGTTTCAGACCATTCTAAAACGATTCCTGAAATTTAACACTTTTTCATATGTATATAAAAATCGCTTTAAAAAACGTGTTTTTTGAGGATTTTTGTTTGAATCACCATCTTAAACATAGGAACATGTGGTATATTCGGAACCAGCGTAAAATGTCCTATAAGAATCACCCACCAAATCGGTTAAAAATTATTCTTTGAAAATTCGCTCACCATCTCATGCTGCATGAATTGAACTTTCACTGATCTGATACCTACACCACATGTAGCACCTTTTTGAAAAGCTCTTTCTAAGCTCTATAATTTGGACCAATAGCAAATGACCATGATTGAAGTCATTTTCAGAAAATGTCATCTCTCGGAACTCTCTCGATCATACCTCTCGACGATCAAAGAATAAGGAGATCTTTGTTACCACATGTACTAAACAACCGGGCAACCAACATCTGAATCATTCAGACCGACGCGACGCTTATCTGCTCTTACAAGGGGCTTTTCATCTTGAGAAGTAGAGGTTAGGCATTTTATTCTGAGCATATCGGAGAACGAGAACAGCATTTGCAGGGCCCAGAAACTAAACCAGATGCTCATAGTTTTGGGTATTCCTCTTTCGTCCTCCTATTCACCAATCTTGTCCGAAGAGATACTGCATGAGGTACTGCATCATAGAGATAAATTTCTTCGTAAAATCAGTATTTTTTAAAATCAAAATCACCAACTTTGGTGCACTTTTACATCATAATCAGCAAATATGGATGTTCCAAATACTGATATTCCCCAATCTCAGTTCAAAAGTCGGCTGAAGAAATACTTTATTAAATAACTTTTACTTAAATCCTCCCCTTAATCCACAATACATTGAATCATAGTTCTTCTATGACAATTGCTGCTCTTGTTGAGTTGATTAGGCAGGTATCTATATATAGCACCAGCTTTTGCCTATAGCACCAGCTTTTGTCATGGTCTGGTTACTGAATGTGCTCTCAGACAAGGTAGGTACTCCATTTGGCGAGAACCACGACCGTTAGTCAGTGTCTACAGTTGTTGGTATATCAAGCGATTCCGTCCCTATAGAATCTACCAATCTCTAGAATGAAAGATTATAATTCACACCTGAGCTATCTACTTCTCCCGGGACGCAGCTAACAGTTGGTCGAACGTCAACCATCCCTCAAGTCGATAAGATGACGACATCTGCCGTTTATTCGTCGTCCTTGCTACCGTCAGCCCAAGTTCTGCATAGCAATCTAATTAACCTGATTCTCTTAGACGAATCTGCTTAGGGTGGATTTCAAGGATTTCTGAAAGGACAATCGCTGAATAGGTGACGCGTTTTTTATCTCTGAACACGAACCTGCCACACCACTCGCATTCACCACCCCGACTGCAGCTACTTACTTAGACTTACCAACAGATAATTAATTATTATTCACTTTTCAGCTCTTGAGTGTTTTTGGCACCTAAACGACGATAATTATGAATTGCATCCGAGTCTACCAAAGGTTTCTATGAGATGAACATTTTTTTCTCCATCAAAGTCTATCATCCTCATTTCACGGTGTAAATCAATACAGTTTAGAAAAATATCAATCCGATCTTGAAATTCTTGCTCAAGTTATCGGAAGTGCCACACCCACTTGGCAGATTTTCTTGTTGGTTTCCAATACTCGATACCGAGACCGGTATAGGTAAATAACGAGCGGGATAGTAAGAGAAGTGTTCGAATTTGATAAGAAATTCCCAATGAAGTTCTAATAAATATCAATAGTAATGAAGGTATAAAAAGGGAGCTTTTTTGAATTTGCAATAAAACAGCTTTATTTTCAAAAATCAGGTGACAAAACACATGAATATATTCAGTATAATCTCCGGTTGTCCAAATTCCAAATAGATTTCCCAGCTGAAATGATTCGATATAGCATTCATTTTACTGGAGCCATTAGAAACTTAATATGGTTTCTATAGTAGATCTATTCAGCCTTTTGAGCACACTCTTGTCGACAATTTGTTTGTAACAGTGTGCACACAAGTTTCTGTACAACGTCAACCATTGATTCGAATGGCACCTGCACCGACGCTAGTTGGAACAGACCTTTAATCAACAAGAACACAAGGGTATCGCTGATCGTAGATTTTGGAATGCTGTTCAATTTCGGGACAACTCTCGACGCCACCATCGTCTGGCTCCGCGGTGCCAGACTGGCGCCAAGGGGTGGGGGGACGTCCCCTGAAATCAGAGTTGGGCACATTTTTATTTATAAATAAGGTTGTGAATTGATTCACATCTTGCTTTGTTTGTGAATGTGAATGTGAATTAATTCATACTTCACCTATTTGTAAATTTATTTGTGAATTAATTCACATTCATAAGTGTACATGTGAATTAATCTACATTCACAAATGTAAATGTGAATTAATTCCCATCCACAACTTTTTTTGTAAATAAAATTAAGCTCACAAAAAATTTGTGAATGATTCACGAAAACTGTAAATGATCACAAAAAACACCTGTGAATTTTTTTAATTCACAAATATATAATATACATTGAAATTCACATATTATGTGAATTTTTTTAAATTTACGACGAATTAAAATCAAATTCGCGGTAACTCCATTTCTTGTGGGTCTGCTGACCAGTAATTATGTGATACTCTGAGAAAAACCGAGGAATACCATTTTTGTAGGTTTCACAGTGAAACCTGTGGGTCACGACAATTTGGTTTTACCTACTCTGTTCAAAATCCGTGAAGACCCGCGAGAAATGGAATTACCGCGAATTTGATTTTAATTCGCCGTAAATTAAAAAAGAATTGAAAAATATATATTTATGAATTTAAAAAAAATCATATTTATAGTTGTGAATTTAAAAAAATCGCGAACTATTTGTGAATTTAAAAAAAAATTCACAGATTTATTTGTGAATTAAAAAATTTACAGGTTTTTTGTTATTATTTAAATTTTTGTGAATTATTCACAAATTGTTCGTGAATTTAATTTAATTTACAGAAAAAGTTGTGAATGTGAATTAAATCACATTCACATTTACAAGTAGGTGGTTTGAATTAATTCACATTCACAAACAAAGCATGATGTGAATTAATTCGCAACCTTATTTAGAAATTAAAATGTGCCTAACCCCGCCTGAAATGCATGGATTACTATACTATGTTTTCAGATTCAAACTTTTTGCAATATTCGTGTTCGTATTTTTGATTTTTGTTCTAGAAATGATTGATTCACCAGTGTATGTGTACTCCAATCTTCAAAAGTAACCTCCCTATTCTTCTCCTCTCTGGCGACAGGTAAGATCAATTTAGTTGTATCTAAATTCTCCAGATATCAACCTATATGATTCTCCATGTATAAACCTTGGTATCATTTTCAAGGTTTCCTGCGTTGGGTGTTTAGGTCATTTTTCTTACAATCTTCCTCGCGTGTACGTGGCCTTCTTCACGGTCTCTACTACCGCGGTGGCGCCCTGCACTCCTTGAACCCCTCCAATGTCAAGTTGGACGGCATGTTTATGTAGTTACAGAATATTTCTCACTTTCCTTCCGCCAAGGTTTCTCAGCCCAACCCCATTAGGGTCAATCCGGTCCAACGCCTTATACGAGCGGTCTGTTCTGCCAGGTGTCTGTCATATCAGTGCTCCCAAGTGAACGGGTTGTAAATCACAAAACGCCCTCAATACGGTTTGCAAGGTCTTCAATCTGTATTTTATAATGGATAAGTCTATTTCGATACCATTACCTACATTCTGTAATGGAGAGGAAAACTTTTAGGCACGAATAAGTGGAAATTAGTAGAAGTTAATACGATGGGCTATAATAATTTTGAAGGAAATTTCGGACTGACTCAGAATATTATATTATTATGCTCCCATACATGAGATGGCAATTTTCTTCATATTAACAGAATTTATTCATAATTTGTTGACCCCTCCGTTTGTTCCCTTTTGACTCCTCCTTTGAATGCTCCGAGTTGGACGAACTCGCCCTTTATTTTGATTATCGTCATTTTTGCGCCATTCTCTCCAAAAATTCTCTTATATTCAAAAATGAGCCGAAATGCAAAAAAAAAAACTTCCATTCATGCAGCATGAGTTGATGAGCGTATTTTCAAAGACTGATTTTAACCAATTTGGTGGGTGATTCTTATAGGAAATTTCACGTTGATTCCGAATATACCATATGTTTCTATGTTTAAGTTGGTAATATACACCGAAAACCTAAAACTTTACTCTAAATGTTCAAAATTTGAACCCTTGGAGTGTTTAATTCCAGGAATCGTTTTAGAATGGTCTGAAACGGATTTCCAACAAGAAAATTTTCAAAAATTTGCATTAAGTACAAAAATTTTGGAGCCATTGCAATAGCTTCATTTTCTTCGAAAATTCGCTAACATATTAGACTTGATTTTTGAGGTTGGTCTCATTCTATGAGCAAAATTGGTGGGTAACGGCTATTTCTTAATTTGACTCTTATGTAGGAAGTCGTAGTAAATACCTAATTGTTTTAAGTGTTTGCCCCAAAAAAAATCGGTTTTTTCATGTGTTTTCTTTTTAAGGAAAACCGGCGAGAATGATTCAGAGATCCGCGGGAAGTTTCTTGTAAATCCTCGAAGTTCTCAAGGACGATTCCCAATGGCAATCAACGACTACATGAATCGTGTGTTCGTACAGTTAGTTACCCAATCCGAGCCGAATCATAGCCAGGAATCACTAATGGAAGAACAAAAGAATCAACGCCCATTGAAATCCTCGTCACTGTCGACGAGAGGTTGAGCAAATTCTGTTTGAATCAAAAGGCAAAAATTTCTCCAAGTGACGGATGATTTTCGACTTCAGGCTTTCGCTTGAAATGCAGATAGGTATGACTGATGGTTTTTGTGGTTCATTCAGGACGAGGAAGGCTTGTTATTAGTAGGTAACTGGTTAGTTACGCGGTAGGTGCCAACGGTAAGATATTATCGAATATGCATGACATTCAGAATGTATCCACTATGACGAAATATAAGAAGTAATGAAAACCGTTGGTTACTGAGATTTGACATGAAGTAAAGGATAGGAACAGAAAGGCCCGGATTTAGGCAAGTGGGCAGTAGGTGATACCTCACCCGTATAGGCCCCTACAAGACATGAAATATAAAAATAAAGGAATTTTTGGTTTGGGATGACCAAAAATGTCTCAGGTGATAGTAACAGCCAGCCCACGGGCCCTCACCACAAAAAAGGCTCTTAATTTCTTATAGTTAGAATGTTGGGCCAATCGACTTGGATGTATTAAACGCTAATAATAAAAATTATAATATAACATAATACAACTAATAATAATTAATATAATTAATTAAAAATAATTATTTTTAAAAAATGGTTTATTTATTTACTTTTTCGGCATCGCATATGAAAACCTCATACATCTTTATTTTGGCAAATTTTTCAGAGGAGCTAAAAAACTGAAATTCGTCCTGTAGGTACTTGAAGATACGAGGTTATCATTGATGACAGAACCGGAAGATCGTAACCACTTCCTAGAGCTGTTTGTGCTTCTTTGGAACAACATTGAATCAATTACTAGTATAGTGGCACCTATGGTACTAAAGAATGCTTCGTACCGTTCATCACGGCCAATCAAAATGCAAAATATTACAAGGATTGCCTCATAGGCGTCAGTTTGTTGCCATTCCACAGCATGTGAAAACCTTGTATACGGGTATTGAGGTTATAAGATACGAGGTTTTCTCTGTAACCTCTACTGCCCATATTTCATCGCAACAACGAAGTTTTCTTTCACGCCTCTAGAGGGCAAAATTTTGTTTTGTTTTCCGCCGAAATTCGAACCACAGTACGGTGAGAAACATGGTTATCATTTCAAAAAACTCATTTTTGGCAAAAAGTGCCTACGAGGTTTTATGTGGTGCCATATAATTCTCATATGTAACTGGCCTTCTATAGTGAACAAATACCAATATTTTCGTATTATTTACTCTCAGATTTGTGTTTGTTTTTAGTTCCTACCTATCTGAAAGTACCCATCGAACAGCAATACTATAAGCATGAACAGCTCTGGAGGAGTATGAAACTCGACTTGATGAAAAATCACGAGAGCAAGGTGACAGTAACGGCAATCTTCGGAGCACAACTAGGCCCCAAATGGGACCTATATGACACATTTAATTAATTTTGGACAATGCCATATTATGGTATTGTCCAATATTAATATTACTAATAATATTCCAGATTATTATTCTGTTTGACCTTACCCTATTCTATTGGTAGTTTTCGAACGATGGCAAGAGACCTTTCCATGAGTTTTATTCATTGAGTAAATCTAGTAGCAAATTAATGTTCGTTTGAATTTGAGTAAGTACGTATTGCGATTTTTGTATTGACTATATTTTTTTTATTTAGAATAATATCTTCTCGTAAAGTAAAATAATAAGTAGAACAAGGTCTCCTTCCTTTGATGTGAGTGTAATATTGATCCAAATACGTCATTCATAGCTCTTCTTCTTTGCGCAATATTTTTGGCACAACTGTAATCATTTCTGAACCTCAAGAAATTGGCTCGAGCAATTAATTTCGAAAATTACGCATTTCTAGTGTAAAGTCAACACGTTTTTACATCGAGGTGTTCAATTAGACAGTTGGTAGGGTCAACCCTCAATTATCTAACTTTATAACAGCCGAGTAATTACTTTCAATTCCAGACCGTTCAAAATAGTTGAGTGTGGCGAATGTAAATTGAAAACTGACATTTAAGGACTCGCCTTCATGATAGCAAAGTCACTCTCATTTCAATAATTGTCGGTTTCCTTAGAGAGTACAACAACCCCGGGAAGGATTTGAAGAGAGAAAGTTGGGTGATGGGATCATCGTAATACACGCTCGGGACATCAAAAATGAACAAATGAAGGTTCAAATATATTAGGCAGGTAGGTACCGGATTGAATGACGTAACAGAGTTATTTCCTTCGGAGCAAAACGTTATTTGTCTTGTTCAGTATCTTCAACCGAGAGTTTTGAGTATTTATTTTGCGTTCTGCTAGTATGTGTGTAACAATACATACATGATTTTATGGTATTTTTCGCTGAATCGTGTGTAATGTTAATTTTTCTACTCGCGATCAGATTTTCAAGAGAAATGAATATTTCTAGAAATTTTATAAAAATGTTTTAAAAGTGGAAATTTTGACGCCAATAAAAAACGATTTAGCGTTATTTAGCGTGAAAACATATCTCTACCCCAAAATAATGGACTTACAGGTTTTCCAAGACAAATTCAGTATTTTCCGAACCCAATTCAGAACTGTCCTAACCAAATTCAAAATTTTTCGTTTCAAGTTCAGATTTTTTCAAAATTAGGTACAAAGCAAAAAATTATGAAAAAAAATCTTCATTTGAAATGGAAATTTCTCAATTTGGTTTGGAATATTCTGAATTTATTTGGGGTTTTGTGGGTTATTTATTTACTGATCTGATCTGATTAGGTTGAACAACCACGCGATGTCCTTGATTGACTAAATTTAACCTAGAGTCAAGAAGGCCAAGGGTTAGAACGTTGCACGTTGCAGAATCACCACGCGATATCCACACTCTTCCGGACTTGTGACACGGCTCCTCCTTGATTAACTAAATTTAACCTAGAGTCAAGAAGGCCAAGGGTTAAAACGTTGCACTTTCCTCAGAGGGGACCGACATGGCTGTTTCACCTAATTTAAAATGGAAATTCCTGAATTTGGTTTGAAATATTCTGAATTTGGTTTGGAATATTTTGAATTTATTTGGGGTTTTGTGGGTTATTTATTTACTGATCTGATCTGATTAGGTTGAACAACCACGCGATATCCACATTCTCCCGGACTTGTGACACGGCTCCTCCTTGATTAAGTAAATGTAACCTAGAGTCAAGAAGGCCAAGGGTTTCAACGTTGCACTCTCCTCAGAGGGGACCGACATGGCTGTTTCACCTAATTTGAAATGGAAATTTCTGACTTTGGTTTGGAATGTTCTGAATTTGTCTTGGAAAATTCTAAGTTTGGTATGGGAAATTCTGAATTTGGTTTGAGAAATTCTAAATTTGGTTTGGGAAATTCTGAATTTGACTTGGAAAACCTTTACCACAAGTGGTACTATATTGAATATTGGTCATAATTCGTTCTACTTTTGAATTTCCGTATATTGGATGTATTCTTTGTAGTGGAACAGCGAGAGAACGGTGGAAATCCTTTCATCGCGGCATTGACATCACTTCAAGATTAGTAGGTACCCAATTAACCCTGACATCAAGTTCCTGGAGACGACTCCAGAAATTTCCCGGATCGGGGAATGACTCGTGCAGAATCGTGATTCTCCGGAGATCGGCTCAATAACATCCATTGGAGGATCGATCACGGCTCACTTGAATGTCTGTCTGCCTGCTGAACTACCTCAATGAAGCCCGCCAGCTTAAGGGTGTTCCGGCCAGAGTGTGAACCGTCATCAAAAATTCGAAAATCTCGGGAATTATAGAGTTCATACTAACTGTACCTTAGGTACCTTAGGTTAATTTTGAATAATAATGCTCAACTGTAGGCAATGCCTGTGCTGTTGAGCATGAGTCTCAAGCCTACTAGAAAACTGGCACTAGGTTATTTAGATTAACACCAGTTAATAATTCAATTTGTTATTCTCAGAACAGATCTTCCGCACTACTCGTGTAACTTAGCTACCCATATAATTATACATTCAAATTAAAAAGGAAAATGATATAATTTAATATGTATCTACGTATCAACCTGAAATGTTGAAAAAGTGTTGTGACTGGTTAGCGATTATAATAGACACACCCACAAAACACACACTCACTCACTCTCACTACAAATCGTATTACTACTTCATGTCAGTGTGTTTAAAAAAAAAGTAACCGCCCCTTCCCCTCCTCACGTTACCATTTTACCGTTAAAACATTTCTCCTACTTTTCTCAGCCAATATAATCGATCAATTTCAAATCTGTTTTTGGCATTCTTTCTATATTTTAATTCTGCTGGGCAACGCACTATATAAATTTCAAATTCTAAATTTTAAATTGATAACCAAATGTGAAATTTTTGAAATTCAAGTTTTCGATAGTATGTTGCCCTGCAGAATTTAAAAATTGAAAAAATGCCGAAAACAGATTTGAAATTGATCGATTATATTGGCTGTGAAAAGTAGGAGAAATGTTTCACTCTACTGGCGGAACCCCCTTAAGTAGGTACTGTATGAAAAAGTTTCAGTCATCGAATGTTAGTATTATGTTGTGACAGGGTTGGAAAAAAAACAGTTTTTTTATAACAGTTTTTTTGTTTAAACCAGTTTAAAACTGTTTTAAACATGGTTTTAAACAAGTTTTTTAAGGTCGCTCATCAAGCACTATGGCAGCGTTTGTGTTCCCGGTTCCCGAAGGTGGTACCTCCTCAAAATTGTTCCACACATCATCTTTTTTCCTCCCACTAGCCAAAAACACTAGACAAAACGCAACTGTATTCTTCGGGGGAAGATCCAGTATT
>JAEMON010000012.1:5932023-6016208 GCA_030264115.1 Lygus lineolaris
ATCTATACAGAAAATAATAAACCGTTGTGTGATCATTTGCAGCGTTTTACGTTTCAGAGCATTCTGGACAATTTTGGCTCCGTGTCTGTCTGTCAGTTTGTGGTCAATTCCTTGTCCCAGGCAAAACTATTTGAAGATGTAGTCCAAATTTGATGAAATTTTCAGGGCTTGTACGGGTTAGTCCCGTGACGGTCCCCTAAAAATTTCATCGGTAACGTAAATTTCCGAAACTACGATTTCTCAGTTCCTAATGAACGGATTTCGCTCGATTTCGCTCAATTTCGGAGAGTAGTTCAGGGCAGGCTCCAAGATTGGATAAGTGATGGCTGCACGAATTTGAAATGTATTGTCATAGTCATAACTCCGAAACTATTCTACCAATTTCGTTGAAATGTTCACTGACTGATTCTATACGTTCATGTTACAAAAGTGAGGAAGCTATTTATACTGCCCACCCAACTTGGCAAACGTTTTTCAGATGGGGACACCAATTTTTTAATTTTTTTATTGCAGATTCAGATTGTACGTAATATTTTATGAGTACCTAAACAACGTGTCAATTGAATTTTAGAGTATGAGGCGACGGGCGAAAATACGCGCCTAATGTGCGCGAATTGCATCAGGGAAAATAATAAACCGTGTGTAATAATTTGCAGCTTTTTAAACTTGTAACAAAGTGATCTTTGGTGTGGAGATGAAAATATTTTCCAATTTGGATCTCATCTGACTTAACAATCCATACAGTCAGGTATAGGAGGGGTTGAAAAGGGAGAAGGGTTGAAAATCCGCTAGCAGTTAGCCGCTGTTGTCTTCTCACTTTGAAGGCAGTCATCGGGATCATGAGAGTAACAACACTGGCTATCTACATGAGAGTGTGAAACTACAGCAGCTATCTGACCATTTTATATACCCCACCATATGGCGCTAGTACAGTCGGTTA
Organism: Lygus lineolaris; assembly: GCA_030264115.1. Lineage (NCBI taxonomy): Eukaryota > Metazoa > Arthropoda > Insecta > Hemiptera > Miridae > Lygus > Lygus lineolaris. Next base: position 5,932,964 of record JAEMON010000012.1, read on the forward strand.
TCCAATATGGGATCATTTCCTGGGGGGGTGCATACCCAAAGTATTTGGAAAGAATCAATGTCTTGCAGAGATCGGTTATGAAACTTATCATGAGGAAACCTCGATTGTATCCAGCTTCTTGCCTATATGATGAATTCAAGGTATTCACGACCCGACAGCTTTTTATTAAGTCCCTCCTCCTCATGTACCTACTACCGTTCCCCCAATATAATTTCGAGCCAGAGACGGTTCCATGACCATGGAACTCGTTTTAGATTAGAAGGTAACGTACGTAACCCAAAGCCTGCACCAACTCTTACGACGAGGAGCCCTCAGTATATTATGTATATATGATACATCGCAGAATCAAAGTTGGTTTGAAGTCCTCGTTGCTATCACGATCAGTGTACAAAAAGAAAATTTATGCATGGTTACTGGAGCTCGGTAGGACCGAGGCAGATAAAATAATTTCAAGTGAATATTATGGAAGATGACGAGAAAGAAGAGATCGATTTCGTTTAATTTTTAGGCCTATTGTAAATATTATACTTATTTGTTTTCGCTTTTTTGACAATGTATTGGTACAACTCTTGTGGGGCGCGACGGGCGTAGCCCCACAATAACGTTATTTTGAATTGTGTACGTCGAAATTTTTTTTGTGTAATGGATATGACGTCAATAAATAAATAAATTTTTCCATTACAGTCACTTGGAAAACATTGAAAATGGTTGCTAAAGTGCATAACAAGCACTTTAGTAAGCATTCGAGCCAGGTACAAGGTGAAGTGGACGTATAATATATCTAGGTGAAGAATTAATCATTGAAAACTAGTTTTTTGCCTCTCCTGAAAAGTCGGTGAAAATCAGTAAGCCAGTGTTGCAGTGGGACCGACGAAATATAAATATTCCTACTTCTATGGTTAAACCTTGTTGACTAACTGTTGGAGCCTTATAGTAGGTAGGTATCTGATGAGTCCCGAACACCTTGGACGAGCGAAAATGCTGCGTTCGTTCTGACTCAGCCTCATCCATTATTTGGTAGGAACAGCCAAGGTTCACTCTCACCTCGAATTTACCCCAGATTCGTGAGTCGTTTCCGAATTTGCACACGAAGGAGTGTGTAGTAATTTGCGTATTGTCGGCGGTGTGAAAGTCGAAGTGGACCAACAGAAGTATGTTATGTCACGTTTTCTTCAACATATTGCGATATGATTAGGTAGGTCACCAATACGCACTCTTCCTCTCAGAATGAAGGATTCCACTTATTTCGGTAGGTACCGATTCAACGTTGCTGAGGAAACATAATCCCAAAATTCCCTGACTTTTTCCAGGTTTTCCAGACCGAAAACGTGATTTTTCCCTGAACTTTTCCTATGCGTTTCAAAAGCCCCCTCCCCCAAAAGTAGTGAGACGGCACAATCCTTGAAAATTTCACTCAAATAGGTGGAGTAGTTCTGGAGTTATGGCTATGATAACACATTTAGAGTTTGCGCATGCGCAGTAGCTATTACTGATCCAGTCGTGACCAAATTGCTAGGTAATTGTCTTTGAGTCAGTCCCCAACTATACTCCGCATTTGAGCGAAATCAACTCATTAGGAACTGACGAATTGTAGTTTTAGGAATTTCACGTTTGCGCATGCATACACGCTACTAGTGGTCTGACGACGATGAAATCAATAGGGGACTGTCATGGGGCTAACCCGCACAATCCCTGAAAATTCCATCAAAATCACAACATAATTATAGTTTTGCTTGAGACTAGGAATTGAGCACAGACCGACAAGGAACCAAAATTGTTCAGAACGCTCTGAAACGTAGAAAGTTCCATTCATGCAGCAGGAGTTGATGAGCGAATTTTCAATGGATTATTTTAACCGATTTCGTGGGTGATTCTTATAGGAAATTTTTCTCTGGTTCCAATTTATGTTCCTACTTTTACGATGGTAATTTACACCAAACACCTCGAAAAACACGTTTTTTGACCCTTAATTTTCAGAATTTGAACCCTTTTGGTACTCCAAAAATTCTAGCCAACGAACTCATCCTTTCTCTAGTTATTTCTGGCATTTTAGATTTTTTTTTTAATTTTTTAGATCGATTCCAGGGTCAAAATCGTCTGTTGATTTTGTATTGATAAATGCCGGAAAGACTTGTAACTTATACATTACAAAAATGCAGATGATCAATTCTGTATTGTAGATAAAAAGAACGAAAAATGTTAAAACGCATTTAGTAAAATTTAGAAACCTCCCAAAGTCCCACCAAAAACTAATAAATACTTTTAGCCCATATTTTGCTTAAAATTACAGAAGATTTTCAGTTTTTCCCAGACCACTTTATTTTTCCCTGACTTTTACAGGTTTTCCAGAACCGTAGCAACCCTGCTATTTAGTCAGGGGAATCCCCAATCTCATTGCTGATTCAGATTTTACGTAAAATGTGATGATAAACTCGGTGAAACACATGGCCCATCACTGTTTGGGCTCCTGATTAGTGAGAATAGGATTTACATAATTAATAAATTTATTGATTGAATTAATTAATTATTAATTTAAATGTTTCCTATTTTCACTGCTCACTTAAAATGATATTCAGTTCCCCTCATCTCCAGGAAAATACTCCAAGATCCGTATTTTCATTCTCTGAGCAATGTTTGCGTATATACGGGTAAGGAATGTAGTGTAAGGCTCTTCATAAAATGTTTTCATCTTTAAACGAAAAACAAAAATCAGGCTGCCAAAATGACTGATTCATTCACCCAAGAACCAAAATGGTTTTTATTACAGGATCGTATGATTAAGTCCCATCTGATGTCCCGAAATTACAGCACTCAGGCTTCATTCAGGGTAATAATGAAATAGAACGACTTCTTCATTTTTGAAATAAATTGTATTCAACAGGTAGTGTAAATATTACAATAAATCCAAAGGGTTGTGGCCTTTTTTCTCTCAAAACAAAAAAATATATAAATAGAACAAAAATAATTAAAAAAACCAAAACGGAAACGGATTTTATACATTTTTTGAGAATTAAAACAATAAGTAGGTATTTTTTAATCAGCACGAATGGACGAGGTGCGATACTGAGGGTTATTGTATATTGTTATCTCGGTACAAAAAAATGGTCAAGTACATACACAATAATCTCAGTACATACTGGCAGATTAGTACTATTTGGGGAGGTACTCCAGTCAATACAGGAAGGTTTAACGATGTAGGGCGGGATTTATAGACGCTCCTCGAGTTTCAAGGAGACCTTGAGATGGTCTTCGAGGATTCCCCAATCCGAATCCGTATTCCAAATTTCGAGAAGACCATCTCAAGGTCTCCTTGAAACTCGAGGAACGCCTACAAATCATGCCCGTAACATAAATACACTTCTAGGAGGTAAGGAAACCCTTAGCACTTGGGTTTGGCACCAATACAGGTCTTCCGGTTACTCTAAGTATGAACATTTTTGTTGTTGTTGTTGCTGTTGTTGTTGTTGGCATCATTACCCCTATAACGTGAGGAAAAAGAGGATGTTACTCCAAGATCACCAAGCGACTGCAGCGCTCTCGTTGGTCGTCTTCCCGCATCATCATCCCTTTCCTCACATAAACGGGTGAAAAACGTCGCAAAAATACTCAGTGAATTTCTTGAACCTCTCAGGTGACCCAGTACCCGTTCACAGTACCTTCCGACAATGAAATAACATCGTGGAAGCTACTAGCTATGAGCAGTTAGATAGCTTACAGTATCCTCAGCCCTATAGAGAGCCAACTAATGTCTGAAACCACCAAAAGTACAGCACCAAACCTACCCGTGCCTATACAATAGGTAATACAAACAGGGAATGGTAGGTATAATTATTTATATTCGTCCTCACTATAATTTCGCTCATTATTTCCAATAACAAACAATATTTCCGTTCAACTTCGAGTCAGACAACTACAATCCAATAAATTAGTTTAATGTATTACTATCCACAATAGATTTCATTTTGTGCTAGTTTCCGTAATGGGAAAAAAATACAGAAAAGTAGAAAAATAAACAGAAAGAAGAAGGAAATGTGGTACAAGAAAATAAAAGGAATATATTTAAATATAAATATAAAATTAAAGACGAATAAAATCCGATAAAATTGATAAAAGTACGTTTGAAGAAGCGAGCAGATGATTAAATATTCTTTTTTTAAATCTTTGCCTAAATATATTACTTTAACTGTACAATTGCAAAGCATCTCAGAGAAACTGGCTCCCCGTCAATATATAAATCTTTATTATTAAATTAAAATTTTTTTTTTTTTTTAAATAGTTAACTTCTATTCATATTTTCAAAGAGAAACTTTGTTTGCCTAATAGGTCCGAGGGCACGTATGAAATTCCATATTTTCAATGCATACTTGATTAGCCTATCGAGAAGTGGTAAGTTATGTTCGTTACGGTTTAAAATTGTGTGACGACGAAAAATCACAACGGCTTAAAATGGAAATAGGTATGAAATTTTATTTAAAAAAATTCGCTAACTATGATTGGGTCGTGTTTTTATTTAACACATCTAAATACTACATAACAACAATACTAAAAATTGATCCGAGATTAACAATGAAGTTTTTCACAACGTTCTCCAACTGTTTCTCGGTAAAATTTCATTTTGAAAAACAACCTTCAACCAAAATCACCCTCTACAATTATTTCTTGTACAGAATTTGGTCGTCGTTCGAATTTTTTTCTTCTTTTTTTAAAGAATTTCGTTCACCCCCGGACCATCTGAGGTGTGCGGCCGCCTTTTGAGTTTCCAAAATTTCGATCGGGGTTGAGTTGGAGAGGGGGTGAGTGTAACGGAGCCACTAAAGCCCCGGTTTGTGGGTGTCGTGTGGGGGAGCGGGCAAATTCGCTAAGCATTCTTAAATTTTACCCTTAAATTAATTTTTTGGGAGGGCTGAAGCCTTAAAATTACTTTTTTTGTCCTTACTTTTTTTTCAAGCTTTTTAAAAAAAAAAGTCGGCAGTAAAATGGTGGGGGGTTATTTTTAAAAACGCCGAGAGATAAATGGGCAAAAATTAGGGCAGTGTGATTTTTAAGCCATTCAACGGCTCGTGGCAATTTTAAAAAATAAAGTTGTGTTCTGAACCCCATTACATTGTCTCTTCTCGATTTTTCAACCTTTTCAGAAAATGTTTCTTCCGGAGAAAAAATTAACATTTTAACCAGTATTTTTGTTGAGTTGTTTTTAAGATGATTCTGCAATCTTCTTCTTGCTCTTCTTTTTGAGGAATGATGGCGTCCTCAGTCCCTTCTTCTTCTTCTTTTCTTTCTTGGAATCCTCAGTTGACGGGTCCTTGAGTGGGGTACCCTGGAAAAAAAGGTGTTTCGAATAAGACGTCAAGCTCGACACAACAGCCACAACATAATACAATGTACTATAATATTCATTCAGTAAAGATATAACTGGGGAATGAGCAAGCAATGTCAGTATCAGAAAAAGCGAGAAAAAAAATTGCTTTCACGATAGGGATGGAACTTTGAATTTCAATGTTATCGGAACATCGATGTTTTGCTCCTATGTTCGATGTTGCGTTAGTCGATACTAGGGGTATTCACGGAACGGCCGTTGTCGACGTGTGAACGAGTTAAATGAGTTAAACTGGTTAAATGTGGAGAAAATCAGTCGCAAAGATGTTATCAAAGGGCATTAGAGAGTTCCTAAGAACGCTCTTGAGATACGAAGTTTCGCATTGTGGACTGTCGTACCGTATCGGAGCAGCATTTGCGCATGCGCAACCAGTTACGAAACTTCGCATCGAGATACAACGTCCTATCTCTGACGAAAACTTCGTAAATTTCGTAAAGATACAACTTTTTAGACACTACGGAAAGTTCGTATCAGTGGTGTCGTATCTCAGGATAACCTTCCTCAGCGGTAACAGTGTAGCAGACTTTCCATGATCCAACTGGCACGGGGGTGTGTTGTTTTAACATTTCAAGTTCTCACGGCTGTCTTTTCACCTTAGTACAAGTTCTCCAAGTGTTTCATTCAACAAGGCAGATTTGCTCATATTAAACAACTTTTCCAAAGACACAAGGCGATTAAGATACAAAAGCCTTTTGAGGAGGATGCAACGAGCTTGTATCCTACAGTGTTAACTACCTGCGGAATTTGGAGGCTATTTAGCGGTGATCTTTTTCTCATCTAAAATTGTCCCTCACATCCTTGTTTGAAAAGTTCTGCAAGCAAAACCGGCCAGGGACACCTAGCACATGAGGCACATTTCTGAAATGTTGCAAGTGATCAGTATACACTTGAAAAATAATAGTGAGATCTTCAGCAGACAATAAACCGAAATTGAATAAATTCAAATATTAGTCGATTGCAAAGTTTAGCTTCCGCTTTGCTCCCCCGAGCTGATACGATACGACAGTCCACGATGCGACACTTTGTATCCCAAAAGCGTTCTTAGGGACTCTCTATTATCAACTGTGTTAAGTTAATTGAGTCTGAGGTGTGGTAAACGTCGACAGCAACTACGTTATCAGTTTTCCGACGAAGATTCAAAATGGTGGTATACAAACAAGTTTGAAGTTTTTTTAGTTGAAATTTCGTTGTTACACATTTGACGGATGGAAATGGAGGCAGGAGGAAAGAGGAGGAAGGTCGCCAACCCTCGTTCCAATTGGTTTGAAATCAACACCTTAAATGAACATCAAAACAACTTCAAGATCTTGGAGACTAAATGGGAGTAAATTCGGAGTTGATGAGATTAACTATTGTTTTCGTCACAATTTCGTCAACATGTTTTTGTTTATGGCTCTTCTTCGGCAATTTTGTTAATAAAACTCACAAATGTAAACAAACGTCAAATAATATAACCTAGGCGGGAAGGTAGCAAAATACAACTCAACTTTATGTCAACCCCTTCTTCTTCTTCACATTTTCACCCGGAGATTCGTGATAACACGTTACCAAGGGCTGCCTCATGATTTTTTTTTTTTAATGATGATTTTTCTGAGGACGAAGTACCAAGTTCTACTAAAGTTCTACTAGGCAAGCTCAACCGTGAATACCCCTACTATCGAACAACAATGGTGTCACACCAATATCATTGAAAAACATCGATGTTTCAAAAATGACTGAAAAGCAAGCTAATATGAGTCAGAATTGTTAAGAATTAGTAAGTAATAGGTTTAGACCGATTAGGTTACATAAATATTTCGTCTATCTCCCATCAAATTTAACCCTAGAAGGGTACTTCTACAGTGATTCGACCTGTGTTCAAATTTATTTTCATGTGGTGACCGCTAGGAGCGCAGCAGATGCTTGAGACTCTAGGAGTGCCTCCCCCAGGCATAGTGAACAGAAAAAATTGATGTTTTTAAATATATTTTTTTCACGTTCCATAAATCTTGAAGATAGAGTCTAAAAAAGGAGCTACGAATGGTGTGGAAAAATGATTACGCACCTAAAAATGTTTACCTGAATGTATTCAATGAGTTGAAAAATTATACCTTTGTTATCGAGAACCTTGTTATTTGAAATCTTCCAGCTTATAGAGACGGAAACGGCAATTTAAGACTTTTAAGCGCTTGAGCAATTTAAGGATTTTTCAGAGGGGTTTGTCGAATCGACGTGTAGTAACTCCAGGGTACCCTTCTAGGGTTAAATTCATCCACTGATCGATTCCACACAACCTCATCAGTGAATTTTCGAAGGTATTCATCATGTTTTGAGGAGTGGGGGCTGTACAGTAAGTTCAACAACGATGTTTAAGGCCGATAATATCCATGGAGAAAACAATCGACAGTGGAGGTACTGTTACATACCATCGATGTTGACATTGATTGTAACATCGACGTTAGTGCTTTCATGCTTTGACGTTCCATCCCTATTTCACGATGGAATTAATACATTTGAAGGTGGTTTGGAATTTTGAAAATGTCCACTCAATGACGTAGTTCAGAAAATAGTACCTTCCCACACATAAGCACCATTCAGTTAGCCAGGATTGCAAGATTTTATCTGGTAAAAGAATCTATAATGATACGTCCATTTGAAATGCGATGTTGGAATACTAAGCTTCCTAAAAACCCCAAGACAACAGGGATTTCCATGAAAAATACGCATTTCCAACAAGATAATAACGCCAAAAATCCTTAACGGCCAATAACTGGTGCATTTACCCTACTTCACTTTGACCTTCTATGTCCATGGTACCTCAGAAGTAGCCAAGAAAATATACCTATTACCTACATTCTTTGCTATGTTGAGTGAATAAAACGAACATACTTCACCCATTAGTCTAAAATATCTAAGAATCATGGCCAGAGAGGAAATGATCAATTTGCGTCATTTTTCGCTAAAACACACTAATTGAGGGGAAATGGTTTCCGTACAATAAGTAAGATAATTTGAAGAGTTGGGCGCGAAAATCTCATTCTGGACATCTGGCAACACTGGCTAGAACCGATGTTTACTGTGACGTAATTTTTGTCATTTCTGGTATTCAAATAGTATCCGGTTTTCCTCGATACCCATTAAATTTTTCTCAAAAGTAGCCAACAATAAATTTATGAACTTCAGAAGTATGGATCCTTCCTCCTTACAAGAAAAATTCAAAATTCAATTAATCGAAATCATGTAGGCCACTATGACTGACCCTGCAGATGACCGCCTCAAGCGTGAAGGTAGGTACTTATTTTCAAAACAACGTCATCACTTTTTGAAATCTTGTTATAATATACCATTAGAGTAAGTAATAATAAATTTACAGTAATAAATATACCTTTTGATATCTCAAAAGGTATATTTTATCAATTATGAAGGCAATCAATAAATTTTGAGAACAAACTTTTCACATGGTAGGAATCATGTCAATGGATTGAATGGATTGAATGTTGATGGATGGAAGAAGAAGATGCTTCCGAATTTTTTTGAATAGCTACTCTGTGACGTTCAGATTGAACCAAGTTTATCTCATTTCACAAATCATACAAGAATGAAAAATGGAACGTGTTGTAGTATCCTGAGAAAAAAATTATAGTACACTAGCACCACTAAAAAATAGGTAGGTAGGTACTTGAGATCGAAATTTACTAACCGAAATTCAGAGAAGAGAGAGCATGAAAAAATTATTTAAACCATGAACAAATTAGAAGACAAATTTCATAATATAAGTGAGTATCTGTATTTATCGACACCTAAATAACTGTTCATGATAATAACTACTGTATGGAAAACGGAAATAATTAGATCCACCCAGAGTGATTTTTAATTCGTCATTCGGCCACTAGGTAATGGGTGTTTCTTATAGGTTAGGGACTCCTACTTCTCAAAAATGTAGAAAACAAAAGGAAATTGGAGGGGGAAGACCAATGATTTTACTGGACTAAACGAGCTCTGTGAGAACTTCGCCAGAAGAAATTTCAAATTGGGAACATTTTGGATGACCAATTAACAACTTTCTAAGAAATTAATTTAAAAAAATTATCCTCAAGGAGAAAACAAAATGGATACCGGTTGGTAGAACAATTAATAACAAACCATTTATAGCAAATTTTTACAGGATACACTCAACAAACAGTAGGTACTGCTTAGTAGGTATTTCATGGGTTGCTTAATACCAGAGAGACTCGATTTTTTATGCTGTAGTTTTGGTCGGTATGTTTAATTCCATGATTTAGATAGGATGCGGCCCGAAGTTGAAGGGAAGTGAAGAGTGTCGAGAACTTGCGAAACCAGCGCATTCTACGAGATACAGAGAGAGTTAGAGTTCACGCCTCGCCGTCAGTCTGGCCAACAGCCATACTGACAGTGTTACCAATCCGGCGGATTTATCAGTAGATCTCCGGATTTTCAGACCAACCTGATTTTTGGTTGCTACTTAATATACAGGTTTTCGAATGCGGAAGAATCAGGTAAGTTGTTCAGTTCTCTTAAAGCGCTTACAGCCACTCACGATAGTAATGAATCAAGGAACATGAGTTTGCTCTTTGTACATGAAATATAATAATGTGAACGACACGACAATTTGGGTGAATCTCTTTTGATGATTCTACACAACAGACGATAACTTATTTTGTTAATCAAGTCAATATTATCACTTACATGTATAATTATGACCTAAGGGACGATTTTAAATATCAAAAATTCCCCCTAAACGTATGTATTAGTATCGATAAGTATGAGCAGAGAACAAAGGACTCCCGTATTTTGCAAACAAACATCTGGAGGCCTATGAAAACCACTTGTTTTTACTGCAGATTCGAAATCAGTAACAAAATGACCTCTCACTAGACTTGTGTTGTGATAAATACGATAAGCTAGCTCATGGGTTCGGCGTTGCCATGGAAACCCGACAACAGTCTGTGCGATAAAGCGAGGTAAACTCTCTGTATGACCTGAAGAACGAGCTAATTTTCATCCTCATTTCACAAGTTCTAGACACTCCTAAAGAAGTGCTACTGCTGAATGAAGTACCACTTCTTTTTTCCTTCAACCTTGGGAACATTCTACGCAGAGCTCGGGCCTGTTTCACAATGTTATACAAAGAGTAATACAATATTACATGTTTATGTTGAAACTGAAAATGTCAGTTGACATTCCAGTTGTATGTAAATTAATATAGTAGGGCCTATTGAACTTGAAAACCCCTAATAGGCTGGGGCGAGACCAACTAATATTGATCGAGATGATCTTGCATTAGTGTTTCTAACCATCCATCAATCGTTAGTCAGAAACACGAACTTAAAAAGTCTAATAGAGGAGAGATTTTTGCATTCGTGTTTCTAACCACCGATCAATCATTAGTCAGAAATGCAACCTTAAGGCGGGCTTACGCTACGATAAATTGCAGCAATTTATCGTAACGATTGAATCGTTACAATTTATAGAAGCGTGTAAACAGGACATTGTAGCGATGTATTGGGATTGGAGTTGGGTTTGACGGTTGGTGCCGGCAGGCATCAATTTCTGCAAATTGTAACGATATGTTTGAACGTGTAAACAGTGACAGGTATTTCTAGCTATGATTTCACTCAGTTTGCCATTGCATCTCGTTTGTTCGTCTTATGTGTTGTCCTTTTCTGTCATTTCGGATGAATATTTTGATGATTCATCGTAGCGTGTAAACAGTACTCAACTCTTTTGATTTGTTGGAGCGACAAGTTGGAGCAACCACATCGTTACGATTTATCGTAGCGTGTAAACCCGCCTTTAAAAAGCCTATTGAAAATGAGATGGTTTTGCGTTCATCTTTCAGACCACCGATCATTCATTAGTCAGAAACACGACCTTAAAAAAGCCTATTAGAGATTAGAATGTTTTGCATTCGTGTTTCTAGCCATCGATCAATCATTGGTCAGAACACAACCTTGAAAACCCTGTTGGAGATGAGATGGTTTTAGGTTCGTGTTTCTAGCGATCAACCAACACAAAACTTGAAAAGGTGATGGGTTGGAGATAGACTGACTTAGATTTAGACTGACTGAGATAGATGGACTTGTATACATATACTGTTCATCCTGGCCAACAACAACCCCAATATATTGTGCGCACCTACTCATACACAGCTTTCCACCGGACGCACGGTAGGGCGAAAAGATTTTTTTCTGAACATGACGATGTTAACAATTGTTTGGTATAGAAAAATTTGCGCGGATTCCAAATATACCCGATGTTTCTGTATCTAATAGCTAATCAGCAATTTTAACCGAAAAAACTAAAACAAAAAAAGCACGTTTTTGGCCTTTGGAGCCGCTCAAAATTGATTTCGGACAGAGAAAACTTGAACACCTGAGAATTCTGCGTTGAATGAGACCAACGCCATCTCAACAAACACAGTAGCCACGATTTTTGGTGATTTTTAAAATTTTACTCGCTGACTCGTATAATTTCACTTGTACTGATTCATGAGTGTTGCAAGTCTTATTGAGAAACACAATTTACAAGAACTAGCAATCAAATGAACTTTTAGATTTGTAAAATTTACTAGTATTACAAACAAGTTGTGAAACAGGCCCTAGTACTGGGGATGAGACTGTTTTATCTCCATAGACAATAGAAAGCCAATACCATAAACCAATCTCTATTATCTATGTTACAAGAGTTACTGAATTATCTTACAAAGCATCAATTTATGATAATATAATATTATGTTCAATACATTAGGGAAAGGAGGGTACACACTCACCTCTTTGCTTCCTTCAGAGAATGTGCTCTGATGGGCGTCAGAATGATCACCGTTGTAAGTGTTTTCACCTGTGAAAATAAAAACAACAATCAGCATTTTGCGTGAAACGAAGCATTTAATTTTTTTTTTAAAATATAAGTCAAGTCGATGAGCATCAGTGATCTGTTATACATCCTTACATGAGGCGAGATGTTTGATACCTACACATGAAAAGCTGTAAAATAGTAGGTAAGGTAAAAATTAATTTTTTTAATGTCTAAATTGTTAGGTTTGGCTATTTGAATGTATGTATGAGCAGATTACATTGACCGAAATTTGGTAGGGTTATTTTTGTTGCGCCTAAGTAATTCAAATTTGTTTTTATCTACGATATTGAACAGTTGAGACTTGGTGAAATCGTCTAATATCGATACAAATTAGTACCAACCTAATACCTGGCAGTAGAGGTGCTCCAATACCCTCAGATTGGGAATGAGGGACCTAATATCTTTGTGGAACTGTTCCAGGTTGCTCAACTTGGCAATACAGTCTCTGTGGAACTGTTCCAGGTTGCTCAACTTGGCGATACAGTCTCTGTGGAACTTATCAGCTTGCCCAACATGGCGATAGTCTCAGAAGAACTGTACCAGGTTGCTCAACTTGGCGATACAGTCTCTTTGGAACTGTACCAGGTTGCTCAACTTGGCGATACAGTCTCTTTGGAACTGTTCCAGGTTGCTCAACTTGGTGTTACAGTCTCTGTGGAACTGTAACAGGTTGCTCAACTTGGCGATACAGTCTCTGTGGAACTGTACCAGGTTGCTCAACTTGGCGATACAGTCTCTGTGGAACTGTTCCTGGTTGCTCAACTTGGCGATACAGGATCTTTGGAATTGTACCAGGTTGCTCAATTTGGCGATACAGTCTCTGTGGAACTGTTCCAGGTTGCTCAACTTGGCAATACAGTCTCTGTGGAACTGTTCCAAGTTGCTCAACTTGGCAATACAGTCTCTGTGGAACTGGTCCTGGTCGCTCAACTTGGTGAGACAGACTCGCACGCTGTAGCCAGAAGGGGAAAGGGATTTTGTTCCTACTGTCACGGATAGTTTACTAATTCTTACTCAGTGTATACTAAAAGATGAGTACAGTATCCTTGGTAATTCAAACCACTTAATATTTCAAAGAACAAAAGTAAACAACAAAGGTCAGTCGGTAGGTATTGGCACACTTCTACCAGACAGTTTTTTGTGTTTTCTAGAATTAAGCTGTGTATGTGTTTCACGAGAGACCACCAATATAAGATTTACGAGAAACTTTTTAAACGGTGACTCCCTCCAACATTTAGCGTAAATTTCAAATCCCCATCGCATCCATACAATGTACTTACCTAGAATATGAGTGAAATTTTGTAACTGCTCTGAAATATAGGTGCGGATAAAAAATGGGCATCTCCGTGGAATTTAGCTTGAAAAAATACCCCAAAATCATGTATCACCCTTGTAGTTTATCACAGCCACAACAGTAGAGTTTTTGACGTTTAGCTGATGTGGATAACTTCCGCGCTCAAAAATTATTCCATGAATCACGTAGAATCCGTATTATGCGATAGGTAATGTGGTTCCGTTTTTTCTTCTTATTTTGGATTAGAGATTTAAGCAAAAAATTAAGAATATTCACTATTGGGAACTTCTTCTACATCTCGTAAAACGCTCTAATAATGGCGTTAAGTAGAAAATTCAATTGAAATTGTTGTCCACCAATGAATGAGCTACAAATGTTCACATCGAATATGCATTTTTTTGTACATTTTTTCGAGATGTTCACATGTCGAATTTTAAATGGGTTGTTTTAAATGAAAGTGAGTACAACATTCCATGTAGGCACCTACAGAAGGTTTTACAAGATCTTAATTTGTGGAAAAAAATGTAATCATGCAAAACCATGGCAAAGGGCGCAAGGTAATTGTGTATTATATAATATGGCATCCAAGCAGATACTGGAAGAATACCTAGTCAATACCAAAATGTAATGTACCACAAAATAATTCAAGACATATTATAAATAATTTGTTACCTGTATATTAGTACGAGGTTAGTAAGCAGACAAGCCAAACCCATCTTGAAAAAATTCTTTCTGTGGACTTGTGTTAAATTAAAAGCAAAAGCAAACGCCAAAACTAGTAAAAATACAAAGCAAAATAATCCAAAAAATTGAGAGATTAAAGCCACTACCCAGGAACGAACCAAAATAAAATCAAAATTACAAACCAAGCGTAAAAAATAATTAAATATCAAAGTAAATATTTCAAACAATTATACTACGAGGGGCGTTTGGAACGAAAGATTCCAAAATTGTCCCTCGAAATCTAAGGTACGACTGTTAAAGCAGACATGCATTTAGCGAGAACATGATTTATTATTTTCATATTACTATCGTGATTTAGAAAAAGGCGGATGGTTTTGAATTTAGCGAATTACAATGATACCCTATTTCTTCTTACGATTTTCGGGTATGAAGTTATGACAAAATTTCGGTAAAATTATTTAATTTCTCAAATGTCTTGAACTTCGCAAAATTGTCACCCTTTTGATTTTATTTACTACGTCAAGTTCTCTTTGATGAATTTCCTGATTCTATTTTGAAGATTTTTAGGTTATTTCAGTATCAACACTACAAACATTGAAATGTTTATTAAACAGCAGAGATAAGTATGAATTCAAACTACAATGCAAATAGTTATGTCTACCATTGAAAATAACAAAAATTCGTATGGGTAATATGCAAAATACGTCGTGAAAATAAATAGTTGTTAGCGATTAAAAAAAATAATCGAGACCAAGATATCATACGGCTTAAGATTTGAGAACAGCGCATACAATTGTGCATAAAATTTGTTAGCATGCAGGTAAAATAAGGATAAAAAAGGTGTTCACAAAGCTGGTGAAGTTTCAATTGGTGTCTTTACATGCATTATAATAAAGATATGGTGTATCTCTAACTAAGAGGTTTCAGAGTTTTCGAAAATGGTGTAGAGAGAACGAGATTGATCAGGTGAGCTGCGGGGAGAGGGGATGGGCGGGCCAGATGGAAGGGGAACAACGTCACAGGCTTTTTCAAGAAGGAGGAACTGGTCAATGGCGGACAGACGCGGTGTGGAGGTTGGCGTCGGTGTGAGGCAGTCGAAGCCAATGGGCGTCAGATGAGGGTTAATGGAGGTCTCGGCGTCAGCTCGGTAGCCAGAGTCGGGGGAGCCATCTTGAATTTGTTCCCGGGGCTCTGAGAAAAGGCTTCGCAGATCCGGGGAGCCATCGTTGAACGGGCATTTTGACGGGCTTCGAAGAGCCAAGCTGCTTGCCGAGTCAGGGTCTTTCTCATCGCCAACAGCAGAGTCACTATTCACATCCATCGATGCTGGGAGATAATCGGGTGCATTTTCCCTGTCCCGCATCCTCTTGGTATTAGCAGCAACGTCGTGGCGATATTCATTTGGAACAGCATCCTCATCGCACCACGATCCAGACAAATCGCTTTCATCACTGTTGTATGTGTCGTTGGAAAAATAAGGCAAACTGTTTTCTACGAGATTCACAGGTGTAACCCACTGCCTGGTGCACCTACAATAACATGAATAAGGTGGACCGGTTTCTTGAGGGCAGCCCTGATAATTGGGGTGTTGCGGATTGAACCAAACAGAGCAATGTCTGTCAGCCATCAAGTTATTGCAGCAAACCACGTGACTGGGCTGGTGCTGAAGAGTCGAAAAATAGCCAAATTGTGACTCTGGAGATGTATCAGATAAATCAAAACTGGAACTGATGCTCTTGGACGTGCTCACTCGACGAATCAAGTCCAAATTAGACCGAGCTGTTTCTAACGCTGAATATGTGAACCTAGGAGTCGTTTCTACTGAGGGCAAATCGTGGGGTAACCAACTGTACAGAACTGGGTGAGGTACTGAACATCCTGGGTTGTATTGAACTGTATCATCTGTAACATTAGCACACGCTGTATCATATGAAGTACTCAACACACTAGAGAAAGAAGGAGATTCCTGTTGGTCTTGTTCTACAGACGAGTTTGTAACGTTAGCCAAAGCACCTTTACGACTTTTGGTCTTCATTCGCTTCTTCTTTGGGCGCCTTTTGGTAACGTAAGGGCTATCGTCGGTGTAACCATAGTCCTCAGAATCCTGGTCACATGAGATGAATTCTTTCCTTATTTTTGTCTTAAGGTTGTTGCAATCTGTAGCAAAACTAGCTTGATTAGATTGGACATTGTTAAGGGATTCTCCTCCAAACATGTTACATTCCAATCCATCGCGAACTTCTGGTGGAACTGAATTTGATGAAATACAGCAAGGGAGTGATCCTGGTCTGACGTCAGAGTTTGGCAAATTCACTCTCATCAGTTGATCAAAATAAATATTATCCAAAGAGCGTTTCCTCAAGGCCAGGTTATCGTTGACTAGCTTGAATATTGCAGTCTCCTTGCTTGGCTTGTTACATGATGGGTCCTCTAGGGGCACAATTTCTCTGGAATCAGATGGACCAATCACTGCAAGAGGGTAAATAGGTGGTGTCGCAGCGTTGGGTGTCTCATTAGGTTCAATGTCTAACCTAGCACCTGATTCCTTATCATCAAGTATTTTCAAACTACAATCTTCAAAAATTACTCTGGCACACAGTTCCGATAATTTCTTAATGAGGTTTTTATTAATGCGGATTTCTGTATCTTCAGCCAGATCAATGGTATCCACAAAACCATCCGTCAACTTGTTGCACTCAGCTACAACAGGATTCTCCGTTTGGGTGATGGCTTCAACATTTACAACTTGTACCGCATTATCTACATCAGTCGGATTATCATCCAGCAGTGATTCTATTAGCTTTTCGTTTGATTCACTATTTGGATCTTCCTGCTCAATGTTTGTAGCCAGGCAGCAAAACCCTGCGCCACCATACAAATTTGGATATTGATCAGTCGAACTAGTTGTGAGCAAATGTCCAGTTTGGTATTGAGCATCACTCTGTCCGCTATCTACACCTCTATCAGCAACCTCAACAGGATGGTCACAATTCATTGAATTTTCTGTATCGATGTGAGCAATAGGTGCAACTTCACAACTCAACTCATGACCACTTCCTGAGCGGCTGAGGGCTTTGGCAACTTGATTGTGATTATCAAGTATGTCTTGTGAACTGTCACATAAATCAATTACCTCAGAGCCTGCCACGCCATAGTCACAACGATTGTCACAATCATTAGGCTCAGAATCACTAACAAGAAAACACGACACTTCACGTTCAGCTAAAAATACAACATCTGAAGTGTTTTCAACAATGTTATTGAAAGGATTATCATCAGATTGGGAACTTCCATTAGGTGTGTCACTATCCTCAGTTTTTGAGTCTTCTATCATGAATGATACAACTCGCTTTCTTGAGACATTCATATCCAAGGCAAAAGGACTACTCATAACGAAATTTCGCCTGACCCGTTCCATGCCCTTCTCACTCAATAAGGCACCTTCATCGACGCTAAAAGAGTCACTTGATGGAGCAAAAGCGCTGTCAGAACCCGGCTGGTATGCCTCGTATCTATTACCGTCCAACCGTTTCTGATTGCCACCATCACACTCAACATGAAAGCTCAACGCCCGGGAAACATGCGTAGACTGGTTGCTGACGAGATCATGCTTTTCCGCGATGTCTCCATCGCTCGATTTCTCATTTTCTGAACCTGAAGACTTCACAGAAATGGTCAAAGCACTATCTGAAAGGAAATTTTCTCCCGATACTTGATGATTAATTTTTAGTTTGACAGAGCTGCTGAAGATTGACGAATCCTTATCATCAAATTTCATTCCATCGCCATCGTTGAAGAATGAAATGGGCGAAATATCTCCAAACTCTGTGTCAGATAAAGTTCGATCAGACATGAGCTCAGCACCTTCGAATTCTTCCCCGATGCAATCCTGCATCGAAGGGTCTTTTTCATCAGAATCGACCTTCTCATGTCTGTCTTCTTCCAAGCTGGGGAATTCTCCTGAGTTTTCAGTATCATCCGAGCTAAATCCAGTTTTTGTCCCAGCTTCCTCAATTTTCTTGTTGTCCACAACGAGGGAGTGAGAATAAACGGAAATTGAAACCTCTTCAACATCATCCATAAGCACGGATGGAGTAGGTTCCTCTTTGACCTTAACCTTTCGGGAAGATTCAAACTTCATTTTGAGCTCTTTGTGGATAGCAAACATGACTGACCGCTGTCTTTCTACCTCTTCTTCGTGCGGTGTTTTTTTGTGTGCAGGTTCCACTTTGGCAGACAGGTTGCTCGAATGACGTGGGCTGGGAGTTGGTGGCAACGGTGGTGGGAAAGCAGGGGGAGATGGAATATTCACTCCGCAATCCACTTCACTTTCAGACTCGTCTGTCCACATTCGCAACTTCGTTTGAGTTGATATCTCACGAGATTCCATTCTCCGACGGCAACACGTACAATGGATAGGATACGTAGAATCAATCGAACTCCTCGAGTTTTCTTCAGTCTGAGTACTCACACCATTTCTGCAGGGCTTGTTCCCACTTCCTTCGCTATTAGCATCTTCCTCTTTGATCCATTTTGGAAAATCGAACTCAGTGTGTTCCCAATCACACAATTTCTCTTTTTTGATCCATCCGTCATCGTCATCACCTCCGTCCATTCCGAAATCCCCATTCCGTTTCCTCTTATTGAAGACGGTACTCCTTGGACATTCTACCTCTACAGAATCCCCTCTCCCCTTAGAAGATCCGTTCTGACTACAGTACATGGTATTTGACTCTAAATTGGGTTTTCTTTCGGCGAATTTTAAAAATTTCTCTCCAATTTCCGCGTCTTGCTTTTCCCCTTCCTCGTCTTCTTCTTGAATAGGGGAAGGGCGCTTTTTCCATCCACGCAAATCTTTCAACGACACGAGCCTGACTTTCAATCTCACAGGTTCATTTTGGCCTTCATCTAAACAATACAAACTCGTCAAACGAGAGAAACATGCTACTAACAATAATTGCAACCCTTTGTAATGTGATTTTAAGCAGGGGACTAATGAAGGAAGGAATCACTGTAACCATACAGAAAGGTACTCCTACGTGACTCGTGAACTAACCTAATGAGATATATTTAAAAACCAGAAATTCCTGGTAGCACCGAAATTTCACTCAAATTTTGCCCAAGTTGAATCGATATCAATGTCTCTCCAACCCAAGTACATCCTCTGCACGCCCAAGAGTGAATTTGACCGTATCATACCACCTATTAACAACTACCATGAAACACACCACCAACCACCACAATAACCATGAAATATATTCCCAGTACCATTGACATTCTGTGCATTGGCCAAAACGACACAAAAGTACACAGGATAACACGAAAATTGTTATTTAGGCAGATAACAGGGAGGTAATAATGGAATAAAGGCAGCACTGATGGCTAACAGAATTATGCAGCGTGGTTCACATGGTCTAGCATCTGCATGCTCTGACCTTTCTGCAATATAATTGCCAGTAAGTCATAATAAGGTAGCAATAAGCAATAACTTCCACCTACAGCAGTCACCATATTTATGTATCAAGTGATATACTCTTATTATATCAATCTGTGGTTTCTGAAGGCTAGGCTAGCAGACTAACTATGAGTGAGTGTTGTCAATCAGGTATCTATTTCCATCAAGACAACACATTCTAGCCCACGTGAACCATGTTCTGGTAAAAGTATCCAAGTTCTACAGCTTTTGATGGCCACGGTGTGTATTGGTGATGGACCATGAGAACCGGTGAGTTCCTCAAGGAGGCGACAAAGCCTGACTGAAGCTCGCCACTCAAGACAGAGACAGATAAGTAACAAAAAGGATGAAGACCTAAGTATCATAGACAGATGATATCTTCAGCAAACCATGGACCACGGTTTATATTATTGCCAATGAACGACAATAATCCAAGAAGACTTTATTCTGTCACCTAACCTCATCTTGACCAATCTTCACAAGCTTGTCAACTAGGGATGGGAAATCGGTCGCCAACAATCGATTTTGAGAATCGTTTCTCAATTGGAAGCCTAAAATCGATTGCACTAATTAATCGAGTGAAAAATCAATTTTTCAAGAAAATTATTTAATTTTTTTTAAATAAAAAAATGTATATGAATGTTTTGGCAGTTTGGTACTTTAAATTTAAACAACAAAATTCGGTAGGTTTTTATTAATTCAAAATTCAATTGTCTTTTTCCTTCAGAAATATTGGAACTTTCAATGGGCGCATGAAAAATAAAATTATTGCGGCGGGGTCATTCGAGAATTTACAAACTTGCATCGTTCAATATTAATTTAATCATTGAAAATGTCAAGGCCACAGACAAAACCAAGTTGCAGAGAACGTCTTATCTTAAAAAACCACCAAGAACAACGTACCTACAAAAGTTTTGTATAAAAAATTACATGCTCGATTTACTGCTCGAATTGTCAAAGATTATGTTAAAGCGGAAAGACTTTGGGAGGGGTTATGCTTCGATTTTTGAAAACAAAGATCGATTTCGGGCTAGAAATCGGAACAATCAATCGATGGCAAAACAATCAAAAATTGGAGGTGAAAAAATCGATTTTTCGATTCATTCGAAAATCGAATCGCATCCCTTTTGTCAACTGTGGAAAGCTTTTGTCGGTGTTGCTTCCTTACAGAACACCTCACGGGCAAAACATGGCAGCGTTATATTTATCCTTGTTATTTATATGCTTCCTCGATTCCATTATTATACCTTAAGTAATGGTTCCGCCAATTTGTAAGTGAGTGGGCCAAAAACACAAAAATTATTATCCAATCAGGTTATCACGTATTATCCATGTTAGGATTAGGTTGGAAAGGAGGATATGGATGAAATCAGTAGGTCCACACTCATTTACCTCTGCCAGCCCGTGGGGGCGGCTTAGGGGGTCGCGAAGCTGATGCGCTCCTTTTCCCTTTGTCTTTGCTCTTATCTGCAAAACCCGGCATGCGGGAATAGGTTCTGTATATCTACCAAGGGCAACCACAACCAACTAGATACGCAACATAGGTAGGTAGGACGATACGCATGAAACTAACTTCAATGAAGCGAGAAAATAAATATGCAACAACAAAAAATGCTATAAACGTATTTATTATTTGCACCTTCCACCATTCAATATGCATTCTTATATATATACAACGTATATTACAACGCTTTGTAATATTGTAATACCAATCATGAACAAATCATTTTTCATTCTCACCTCCAACTCATACTTTATACTTGAGGTAGATTTAAGGTTGAGCATCGTTCAAAAACCATCGATGGTCGCCTTAAAACCAAACATCAAATCACACCATCGATGGTTTCACCATCCAATTTCAATTATGAAAACTTCAGTGAGAGGCACTGATTGCCTCTATATGCCTGTTTTTGATGGATTTTATTGATTATAGTACCTAAATATTGTATGGATTACAAACATCCCTGCTACTCAGGCGTGATTGTTGGTTGCCTACCATGAAATAGGAAAAAACCTTCTTTCGATGGTGGAATTGGCTATCGATGGCAAAAACATCGAACATCGAAGCAAACCATCGATGTTTTCAAAACATCGAAAATCGGAGCAAACCATCAATGTTTTCAAAACATCGAACATCGGAGCAAACCATCAATGTTTTCAAAACGTCGAAAATCGGAGCAAACCATCGATGTTTTCAAAACATCGAACATCGGAGCAAACCATCGATGTTTTCAAAACGTCGAAAATCGGAGCAAACCATCAATGTTTTCAAAACATCGAAAATCGGAGCAAACCATCGATGTTTTCAAAACATCGAACATCGGAGCAAACCATCAATGTTTTCAAAACGTCGACCAACGATGCACAACTTCAGGTAAATTGTTGAACTCAAAGAGTTTTGAAGAGGCTTCTGAAATAATTGGTACAGTAGCAAGGATCTTCTGGGGAAGTTTGAAACCTCCAGCTTTGGATGTTTCGAATGATCCAAATTGGGAAGTTGCTCAAAAAGTTGCAAGTGCCTAATCATCTGAAGGCTTCGACGAGATGGTGAGTTTAATGAGGTAGCATTCAGCGGTATTGTCGAAACCTGATGAGAAGTTCATTCTAATTCAGTAGGTAATGGGCAACTATCATGGTTTGTGAATTTATCCTTTTCTCAAAATTTTATGAAAATTTAAGTAGGTACCTCCCGTTTGTGCAAAAATAGCTTAGAGACTAATTTTGGAGAGACATTCAAAAGTTAGGATATCGAAAGAAAATGGGAGAAAAAAAAGTAAAAAAAATTGTGATGATAGGTCTGTTCCAACTGACTGTACTGCTTGAGCATAGATACAGATTTTCGAACAAGCGAAGGAGGATGTGTGAACCTGTGCAGAAATAATCACAGGGAAACCTTCTGCAATTTTTCCGAAATGTGCAATTTGAACAGAATTTCTTATCTGTTCCTTTCTGTTCAATCCGCACACTTTGATCTTGAAACTGACCCTAATCTATTTGAATATAAACGTACATTGTGCAACTTGCACATTTTCAGTTGGAACAAACCTAGAAATGCCCGGTGATTGGTCAAGGCTATCTGGTTTGGCTTATATCGGGGTTAACTAACCCAGACACCAGACCTTGGCCAATTACCGCAAATTTATTTACTACACTGTGTCATCAAGGGGTTATTTAAAATCATCAAATCCTTCAGATGAACCTATCATATCAAAAAAGCAACTTATTCTTCAACTTTTCAAGTTTTTCCACGTGTAGAGGAAGACAATATTGCAAATCCAGAACCGATTAGGTAATTGCACACAATAATTGCCCATTTTTGCACATCTCTAAAGGCATGCAATAGTCCTCTGTAAAATTAAAACTATAGTTAACTTATGAATAATTTTGGGGTAAGTCATACCAACCTTCCACAGGCGGAAAACGATGAGATTTTGACCGTTCTACATGCGGGTCAGGCAAGTCATGCTCTACTTGTTCTAAAAGAGCGTCTATCTGTTCGACTGTACAGCAAGGCGTAAAAGAATTAATTATTTCAAAATCACATGCATTTTAGGGTGACATGCGGCATAATAAGGAATATCATAGTCATAAAGTCTAAGAATAAGGAAGGATTATGGTACATGCTAGAAGGAGGTACAGATTGTAAAGTTGAATGGTAATTAAGATGGGGTGCTCTTAAAGACTGTTCAGAAAATGTATCATAAACCGGGACTGAGTTCCCTTCCCTTTGGGCTACCACCACATTGGCTCTGGCTCTTTACAAATTTTCACTCTCCCCAACAGAGGTGTGCCGAATGTGGAACTTGAATCTCTCGGTAGAACTGTTCCAGAAGTGTTCTAGGTCGCTCGACTTACCCATACCAGTACATTACTTTGGACCAGGGGACTGTAGCTAGAGCGGGTATCCATGTGGAGAGGCTTTGTTCCTATCATGGATGTTTTACAATGTCCTAACCTCAGTGTAAACTAAAAGATGGGTATAGCATCCATGATAACGTAGACAACTTGCAAACAACAACAACACTTGTCTACTTCCATGGCTTCGCCAATTACACGTTCCGCAACATTAACGATTCTCTGGGAAAGAACGTAAGAACGAACAATGAAGAACCGTTTTCCATCAAAGTGAAGATCGCTATGGATTGATAATGATTTGACGATCGGGAAGGTGATACCATGGAAGAACAAAGAACCGTCTTCAATGGTTTATCTTTCTGATCCTCAAAGCGTTCTTGATCCTTAGCAATCCCATTCTGATTCATCTGCCTCCACGAAAGAAATAGCGGATAGTAGGATGTGTGTCAAATCCCCTCAGATCAGTAAGTGGAACAGGTAATTTTGAGCTGTTCTACGCCCGGAACTGGAGCAGGTAAGAACAGCTACTACCAAGATAGGAGCCGGCACACCTCTACTTCCCAAGACCTGACTTTGTGGTTAACGAACTAATTTTTCCTGAAATATTTATGAGGACCTCCCCATGAGAACATCATGAGGTCATCAACATACACTATTTTTGTTCCTTCAACAAATAACCTGGAATAATAGTGTGGTTTATGAATTCATATTCAAGCGTTAGGTATGCACCACGCAAGTAGCAAACGCGCTAAGATTGAGTGTAGAGTTCTCATTTTCAGGACTTTGGAAGGACTTGAAATGGATTTATTTCGTTCAAGAAGCACTTTTTCCAAAATGTGAAATAAGAAGAAATTCATGATTTTTTCCTAAACAGGACCTCGTCCTTCCATGTTCTCTTCCACTTAAAATGGGAACTGGGAAAACACAAGTTTCATTATTTAATAATAATTAACAGGACGTTTCCATTTTTTTCCGACCGTCATGTCACGGCAAAAATATCGCACCTTCGAGTGTTAGGAAAACCAGGTGGTTGTGTTTGTTTGTATTTAATGTCAAGATGAAATGTTTGTTGTTACACTTCGGAAAATTAATTGTTATTAAATGATGACTGAAGAACCGTAGGTCTACCGTCCATTTTTTCCATAGTGAAGGAGTTACAATTATGTAGGTATCCCCGTAAACCATGTAACGCACAGTGATGGGTGACTTGCGGGAAATCCTGTTTTCATAAACTCCGTTTTGGTCATTATTACCTACAAAATTGCAAGTCCTGATCTTCATGGATCATCCTGGGTCGATTCACCAGGATTATTGATTCACCATTACAATCTGCACCTTTCATGCTGAGGCTTTGGAGAGAAGGAGTCCCAACTTAAAAATACTATACTCTCCTACATTACTCAGGGTTTGAAGACGGCGTACTTACTAACTCACAACTTGAATCCAGCTGGCATGTGGTATAAAGATACGTTCTTATATGGAAATGAGCCCATGCAGTTCCCGTAAGAAGTAAATTTAATCTCACTTCCGCAAAATCGCGGCAATTTCAACCACTCCAGACTTGGAAAGTATCATAAATAGGAAGTTTTTCTCAAATTAAATTTGCGAATTTAACAAAAATATTAAAGACCAGCTGGTGGGAGTGTTTTAAATTACGCCGAATCGAGTTTAAACAGGGTTAAGATTTTTGTTTACAGTAAGTAGTCAATTTCTACAAAGGAGGACTATCGAATCACAATAATAACCCAAACCTACACAGGGAAATATCAACGAATTCATAACGAAAGCAAAAATTCTACAAGTCTGTCTTGTGAACCTGAAAAAGTAGACCTGTAGAAACACAAATCATGGAACAGGGGAAGAAGCTCGGCAAAAAAAATCGAAATAGATAGCACATCGATAAGCAGGTGAATGATACAACTCAGTTTTGATTTGAAACTGCAGCGGTATGAATCACAATCAATTTTGATCAACTATAAAGGGATCTTCAGTAGTAAAAACAGAACTTCCAATCAGATGATCAGCAATTTCGAACCTTAAATGACAATTGGATGGCATAAAAATATATATCACTACAGGGCAGGTACCAGTTTTTCCTATCCAGTGAATGTTACGCATTTATTCCTCTGATCCTGTTTTTTTAAAGAAATAAAACTCTCCCGAAGAGAAATAGAACCAAATTCGACTCTCTCGTTAAAAATTTTAAACAGAAGAGCCACATAGTGTGACCACCAGTAGTAACTTCAAGCGTTTTGAAAGATCACATGATTCCACTTCTCTAAATAATGCATTATGTCAATAGAATTTGAACTTGTTAAGAACTTTGGAACTGAATCATATTTAAATAATTCTTGAATCACAATTATTTTTCTTGATTAACCTGATTTTAATAGAAATTTATTATTTTTACGGGTCGGTTCTTGTTCAAGCGTTCAATTTTGATAGTCCATTGACTTGAATTACTGCTTCGAAGTTCTGTTTTCACAATCAAATATCTCAAAAGCCAAAACGGAAAGAAATTCACACATAAATTTGGCCAATAAGGAACTCTTCACTTTTCCATGCGCTTTCAAAACATAAGTTTAGCTCAAGGCGAAGTTTAGGAAAAATTTCGTTAGTATTTTGTATTTTCAAACCTCCATCGATCGTTTAGATCGAATACAATGGTGTAGGTAAATGTGAAAAATGGTGAGGGAAAACCAATGGGTGAAAAACAAAGGGTGTTCTGTGATTGATGGGTAAAAGTGCGATGAACTGATTTGGGGTTGAAACTTACCGTCACTGAGCACCACTTCGGCTTGGCTAGGTACAGGTGCCGTCTTCGTTTCTATTCGCAAAACTCGAGGCTCTAAAACAGGCAAAATCATAATTTAATTAGCTTCCAAATTTTCAGCTTGAAAAAAAAATTAAAGTGACTAGTTGAACGAGTTTCATAAACAGGGAATAAATGCCGTAGATACTTCAAAAATAGATGCATTACAGTAAAACGTAGAAACTCAAATACAGTCAGACCGAATTCATCAACAGGAACTGAGTTCAGGAATGGTCGGTGTAGGTACAGATTCCACCAAAGAACCGTTTTAATGAATTCATCTGTTTTCCCGTTCTGCTCAATCTCTGCGAGATATACTAAGTTGCATAGAGACTATACAATAAGGCTTTAGCATCAATCTACGTACACATTAAATTGTGGAAGGTGTCTATACTACCGATATTAACTATCCACGTTCATTTTAAAAGGTTGATAAATATGAATGCAAGAACTCTTGAAAGTTCTAGACCATTATACAACTCCCTACTCTGAAGGTAGGAGCCTACTTTCTACCTTAAATTCCCAGGGAGTAAAGCTGGGTTCACATTAAGCCGCAACGCCCTACTGAAGTCCGCAAAACCGCAACGCCGAAAAATCTTAATTGGATCTGATTGGCTAATTGGCTGTTCTCCATCTTTACGGTCTTACGGCCGAACGAGTTCTGAACCAGACTATCCTCAATTCAAAAATCTTGACATTTTGCGTCTTTTACGGCGTTGCAGATTTGCTTATTGGGTTCTGCGCGGCAAAGCAGAGCGGGTCCTTATCTGTTTCGTTATCTTGCTTCGGTTTGGCGTTTCTGACAGCATCGCGGTTTTACGGCGTTGCGTCGTTGCAATTTTGCAGACGTGAGTACGGGGTTGCGCCTCAGTAGGAACCCAGCTTAAGCCCAAAATGTCATCAAAATGCCCAAATCTCGTCTTCAAAAGAGTTGATAGGAACTTTATTATTACTGCTTGAGAC
Source organism: Lygus lineolaris (assembly GCA_030264115.1). NCBI lineage: Eukaryota > Metazoa > Arthropoda > Insecta > Hemiptera > Miridae > Lygus > Lygus lineolaris. The sequence goes on from JAEMON010000012.1 coordinate 5,960,259, forward strand.
CGATAATTTAAAAAAATTGATACCAGCCCCTCCTCACCTAACCATTTCAGCGCAAAACAGTTTTTCTCTCCATTTTTCTCATCCAAGAGAATGAGGCAATCTAAAGGAAACCATTAGCATCTTGTGATTGTGATGGAACCAGATGATGTGATTGCAATGAAATCCATTCATTTTGATACCAAAATATTAAAGTAAAATAGGTAATTATAATATCTATAACAATAAATTAATACGAAGTTTTCAATACCAAGTTTCAACGATCTATCCCGATGTATAGAATCTGAACGACCGATAGAAAACTATTTGGTCTCGTTGGAATTAACACGTGAAATTTTATTTGACGGATAACACCACGTTCGAATTGGCTGGGAAAAGTAGTGAAATTACGCGAACCTCCCCTGTTTACGAATGTGCTTGTTCATTCAACGTCGGTAAGGGAAGCCATGTTCACGATGAAAGAGGACATCCCCAGAGTTTTAACATACCCGCTGCACTAGTTCGGAACTCGCTACTTAAAAGAGAGTTACTAGGAGTGCTTTTCGAGATGAGAAGTTTCGCATCGTGGACTGTTGTATCGTATCGCAGCAGCATCTGCGCATGCCCAACCAGTTTCGAAATTTCGTATCTCTTACAGAAACTTCGGAAAATTCGTAAAGAACGACACTTCAGATACTACGGAAAGTTCTTATCTGTGGCGTCGTACCGCACAATTACCTTCCACAGCGATAACAAGCCACATTTCTTTCAAGCTGATGCTCAGCATACACTTGAAAAACAATGTTGAGGTCTTCGTTGTCTCGTTGTCTTGGTTGTTGAGACAATAAACCTAGATTGAATGAATTCAAGAATTCGTGCATGGTGAAAACTGTCTCATTACTGTCTCATTAATTTCAATATACGGGAAAATATTGGGATATACAAACTTTGACAAGTTAGCTTCCACTTAGCTCGTCCGAGCCAATACAATACGAAAATTAGATGCGATTCTTCGTATCGCTCGTGGGATCTCTTAGGAACTATTTAATCATTCTGATATAAGAAGGACGTAAATCGGTACAGCCGTTTGGGCTTTGCATAGGGAACAAACAGAAACACTTTTAGTTTTATAAGATTAAGGAATACGAAAAAAAAAAAAGAATACGATAAAACGTTCAAAACAATTGAAATCAGTACAACACAAAACAAGTGGGCAACCTCACATCAAAATGAAATGTTTCAAAGTCTTGGAAAAGTGAGAAGTGAGTAGTTATGCAACCTCTGCTCTGTGATTAGTTATTCCTTCCACGATCTGATAGAGTTTAATTGAGAGATCAACAACAAACAAGCGACTTGATAGTAATTGGAAAGTAATGTTTGATCTCAAAGGAAGGCCACAAATACCTCATTTTCGCCAGGCCTTGAGACACAATTTTATTGAAACGTAAACTTGACTAGGACAAACAGCGACCCCTAGATCCGTACCACTACTTCACCATCACTATGTATAACTATGATGGGGCCTATATTATAACCTTTGAGGGAATCCAATATTGATTTAGGCCGATCAGACAGCGTTTTATCTCAAATTCGAATCGTCAGAGGGAAAACAGTTGTTGTTATAGACAGGAAAAACGTAGTACTTTATCAGAGTAGGATTACCAAATTTCACACAAAGAAAATTCTGTACTGAGAAGATTTGAAAACCGTGAAACACACACTGCATTTCAGCAGGTTTGATGAGGAAAACAGCAAGTTCAACCAGGGTTAATATTAAGATGGTGAGCCAAATCAAACTTTCGTTTTGTCCTCCAGAAGTGGGTTACACCGGGTTAGGTGGGAGGAATCAAAATGTGTAGAAAAGACGGTTTGATCAGAGCCTGTGCACAGATGTTTTAGGGCGCTTCACGTCAAGAGAACACCGGACATGATACCAACAGGATCGTCGGTCAGAGAGCCAAGAATGGCTTGCATTGATTCAATCGTATTGATTCTGTATTCACGAAATAAAGTAAGAGCCTGGATATTTAAAGGTTCGAGACACAGAGCAACGTTAGCTTACGCTCTAGTGAACGTTTCTTTCATTCATATACTGCTTCGAGAGAGAATTAGCCATTCTGCTCTCACCCTCTAGATGAGCAACCTTAAGGCCATATCACACTTGCGTCCCCGCGTCTGCGTCCAGGGGCTTCCCGCTGCTTTGCACTCCTTCCTCTACCTCTTTCCCTTTGCTTCCAGACGACCGCCTCGGGACACCGAGAAACAACCTTCTTGTAACCTAGCCTCTTCTCCATGACTGCATTCGTTCTGTCTTTTTGTGCCTGACACTGGTTGGTCTTTAATCCAGGAATCATTCATATTGAGAGATAAGTCCTAGTAAATCAATATTTTCACGAACAAAAATTACCTTTGTATTGTGATGAGTCCCTGTCACAAGTCAAGGTGTTTTTAAAGAAGGTAGGTCCCTACACCTACCAAAGGGCGAAGTGACTATTTTTTTTAAATGAGTGTATTTCCCAATTCTCTCACAATCTTGAAAATTTAAAATTACAATGTTAAAATTTCAGTTTTCAAGATCGAAATCTCAAAAAACTCCAAGATCTTCCTGTCTGGAATAATAATTAACTGGATCATAAAAATCAAGGAAGTTGGAATACTTCAAACTATCCTTATAACTACATCAGGACGCAAGTGTGATATGGCCTTTAGGGGTCTTAATTGTTGTGGAGTTAACGAAGCAAATTTGCAGTTCAAGGAAAACGTAAATACTTAACATAGGAGAAACTCATGGTTGTTGCAAGGATTTCCAAACAGACAGACAGAGAACCCCCCTGATAATAAACGGGTAGCATTCCCAACCACGACTTGAGTAGAGATGGAATGTATAAAACAAATTGAATCAAATGAATAAATTACAATCGTTAGCCATACAAGAGAGAAAATACTTCTCTAACAAGAAGCAAAACAGCGACCTCGAAGCGTGTGCGCCCTAAACCGTAGGCTTTGAACAACCTGCCTCAATCTACTTACCTCGGAAAGGAATCACCCAGGGACAAATACCTACCTTGTGGCGTGATGAGCGTGGGGTTCCCTTGGGATAGCCGTCTAGGAGGAGGTACCGGGGTGACCTCCTTAGAGGACCTATTGCTTCTTAGGGGGAGAGTGGCCGAGGCGTTCTGAGAAGGCCAAATGTACTTCATGGTTTCGAAAAGTACGGAATATAACGAAGAAGGGGGCTGTGGGTTTCCGTCTTCCAAGCTTTTTGCTGTAAAATCAGTTTTTCTAGGTACTTTTTTTACTTATGGATGTAATTGTGCACCAAATGGGGCTGTACAAATCATCAAAAAAGACACAGAAACAGTTGTACATTCCCACGCATCCAAAATGTCTTGAATGAACACATTCTGATGCACTCTTAACACACCAGGAAGTCGTACAATCCCCCAAAAATGGTGATGGGAAAATGATTAAAATCCAAACTTCGATCACCAAAGAAATGAGTACAAGTATGCGTACCTACATGATTGAAAGCTAGTCCAGCTACAAACACTGCCTAAGGTTCCTAATTTCACTAGTAATCTACGCACAACTCTAATTTAGGTAATTACGAACGGTACCTACTTAAATAAATAAAAGCATCTTCAAACATTCGAAGGTTACCTGTTCTACTGTCGTCTTCGGTTTCGGAAGGTGGGGACTTGACGTCTGGGGGCAGCGCTGCTGAGGAAGAGAGAGGTTCACTCTCACTGGCATCTTCGTCATCTGAGAATTGCAGTAAACAGAATAGTTGTAAGAGATACAAAGTATGACAGTAAAACCCCACAGAGCATACATCGTGTCGCTACATTCAAGTCATCCCTTTCATGGCAAAATACGATCTATCGTTTGCAATGGTGCTGATGCCAGTAAGTACATCAGTCAACTCTGTAGATATACAAGCCTTGAGAGTTTTTGAGAGAAAGATCTTTCGACGCATAATATTTGGATTAGTTTTGTAAGAACGGCGGTATAGAAGGAATTTTTGGAATCCACGCCACATCAAAAGGGGGAGCTGGAAGAATTAATGCATGGAGAAGAGATAGTGAAGTTCACTTAGACTATCGTGGCTCGGGTGCGTACTAAAGATGGATGACACAGAACCCCCTCCCACTGAGTTACGATAAACTATTAGCAGCGACTAATCCTTTTTTCCTCTTGTACACTGAGAGTAATGGAGACAACGATGGAAGCTAACGTTAAAATGGCAGGCAAGCATTGCTAAAAGTCACTTGAAGTTTCCTTTGGCATGCAGAGTTTAAAGAGAGAGTCAAAAGGATGTCACCAAATGTTAAAAGAGGGATTTAAACAGGTTTATTTTCAGGTGTTCAGGGGTAAAGAAAGCTAAACATTTGAGAGAATGTAGCGCTCCGTATACCTTTTGGCAAATCATATTAATGTGGTCATCCCAAGACAGATCATAGGACAGGTAGATACCAAGATTCTTCACTAACCAACTGAGCCACTCTGTCTTGAGATTTCCTGGGGGGAATTGAAGGCATGCCAATGATTATCCCTATCGAAATTGAGGTTATTCGGGATCTCAGCTGTTCCTATTGATGAAGAATAGTGAAAAACTCAATGGTAGTGACATATCCGAAAAAAATAATATAAATGGTCCATTATTAGTGAAATTTTAGCTACTCGGGATCAGGAAACATTTCAGGTGGACTATTACCTGTGTTCCCCAATTATTTATCCCACTATTTTTAGTTCTGGTTATTAATAAGAATATCAAAATATCCACTTTCTACTGCTGAAAATCCCTCACTGCAATTTCATTTCGCTACAACTCCACTAACTATTCTATAAATGTGACAACTCTGACTCTTAACATAAACGTTGAGAGTGCACTGCTGGTTTAATTTCCAATTGTAACTGCGTCCCGAAGGTTGATCAATTAAAACGCATCTCGTACCTTTCAGGGCCCTGCTTCGGTATGTACAATATTACGGTAAAGAACGTTCCTTGTGTAAGCCATGTTCCAAACGTTACAACCAATTGACACAAAATATACAGAAAAATCAAGTACTCACAATAATCTCCTTTCTGTTTTCTAGTAACGACTTTTTTGTAGTCTTCGAGTTCCGCATCCGAGACGCAGTCGAAAGGGTTTTTGGCGTAGGGCGTCTTATAAACTGTGGCGTTGTGCTGGAAACCTCTCTGGATTATGCCTTTGGAGGCGGCCCCAATTTGTATCACATGATCACCGGTCATACTAATTGTAGCGTCCTGTAAACAAGCACAGAAGCACGTCGTTGACTAACCAAATAATCATGCATTGACTACTGGTTGTCAAGGATGATTGCATCAGGCAAAACAGTAGTCTTCCTCTCTCCCAAGCTTTCAGGGAGCTTTTTCATTCATTCCCCAACATCAGCATTCAACGCTTACCAAGCATGATTAGAGATAGTTCCTAGTCAGAAATACACTGCTACGGGTGGTCTCAATCGATTCTAAAAATTTGAAACTAGAATGCGTTCCGATCAAAGTTTCCAACTTTCTGGCACCAGTTATCAACCCCCTTCTGGGGGATTCTCCAGGGAGGATTGGGAGAGAAAAATCGGGTGCTGCCTCTGTGGGCGACCCGAGAAAACAGGATCCGCATTCAACGTGTTAAAATTATTGAAAAAATTATACCTTTTTTATTGAAATTTTAGAGTTAGAGCATGGTTCTTTCAATCGATTTTTGGATTGTTCTTACCTTAAAACGCAGAACAGCTCGATTTGAAACGTTCATTATTGAAAACTAATAAGCCAAAATATAATTTTAATATTAACATACGCACCTGTAATTTCTTAGCTTCCTCCCACGTGACACCTTCGAGAATGTGAGATTGGGGTCCAGACGTAATTTTGTCAGCTCGTCTATTCTCTTTTATCTACAATGATGAGAAACAACAATAGAATTGCTTGGTTGATATAACAACTGAAATTTCCGACTTTTTTTATTATTATTTTTTTTTAGAACATCGATGTTCCAGATTCTGACCAGAGTATGAGTGGAGTCTCATTCTCCTCTTACTACCTATTCATTTGCAATTCAAAAACTTTAGTACCTACGTAAAAACTACCTACTCAAACACAATACATTTCAATCCTTGAGGCCTTGTGGTTATTAGATAGTTTTTTGCTCTTCCCGTCATCTCCACGGAAAAACGAAACGCAACAAACGAGAACGAAACGCTTAGCTGATAAGGGCAAACGGACCAATGAGCTTGAAGCATTTTCGTTTCGTCAATGAAAAGTTTTTCGTTTATAAGTACAGCTCTCGCGGCAACTCGTATACGTGCTTCAAGCTTATTGGTCCATTTTCCTTTATCAGCTATGCGTTTCGTTTTCGGTGTTGTTTCCTTGGAGATGATGGGGAGGACAAAAACTATCTTCTATTACGTCTATTTCTGATCTTGAGAGTTTGAGAACCTAAACAGTAGACACCTAAGATAGAAAATGAAGATCGTATTAAATAATCTCAGAAGAGTTGTTGAAGACTTCTTGTGATAATCCTCCATAATTTAGGTAATTGTAAGGGAAACACCTTTAGATTATCACATGTTTATTGCAAAACACAAAGCTTTTCAGCTAAATTATAGCCATCTTCAGGTAAGTACACAACAAAAGGAACACAGGATAAAAAAGCTTTTTTATCCTGTGTTCCTTTTGTTGTGTACTTACCTGAAGATGGCTATAATTTAGCTGAAAAGCTTTGTGTTTTGCAATAAACATGTGATAATCTAAAGGTGTTTCCCTTACAATTACCTATCGTATTAAATGCTTATAAAGGCTTATAGATATTTTTCATTTTTCAAAATTACAGATCTCAGACAGATCTTCAAATTAATAAGTTAAAATTAATTCTCTATAACACGTAGAGTTACAAAACCCCACCTCTCCCTGATGTAACCCCTGATAATGTGAATTAGGTACAATATAAATTTTCATATTTGACCGCAAATCCAGTTTCAGCGCGTTTTAGCCCAAAAAACAGTTTTTAACGTTTCTTCGACAAAACATAGATGTTGAAACAATGTTGGATTTTGAAACCATCGATGATTTTTCACATCGATGTCGCAGCCACATCGTTACCGAGTAACCTAACTCATCAGAGATGAAAGCAAGAGCTAGGGGGCAACCCCCTGATCGATCGACCTGCGCTCTGTGATGAGCCATCAAACTAGACGTGGCCTGACCAAAGAAGGTACCGGGTGAGCCTGGTGAACCTCACAGCTCAGAACTTCAAAATAAATTTTCATAAAATCCTTGATGCTAACCACTCAGCCATTCCAACAGTTACTTATGGCAGCATAATTGTTTAGCTCACAAGTTACCAGTAGGTACACACAACATGGTTCACATCGTTCAGGTTACAATCTCTTCTCTGTGTTTTGTTGGATACTCTAAAGCCACTTCAGTATCCACGATGAACTTCCACATAGGGGTGTGTCAGTCCTAGTTTTTTGCTGTCACCGTTCCATTTAACCGGTACAGTTCCATTAGTTTGAATTAAATTTGTTTTTTGTTTTACATAAATGTTCCGAGTTTTTACTACTTGTTTCCCCTCTTGACTTATGGATTCACATCTCAACCATTTTCAATAAAGTTACGATTTCTAGAGGCTGGTTATCAGTAGGTTCATAAAATTATTTTTAATAAAGTGCACATGGTACTAATTAGGTGTTTCAAAATATGGTATAACAGAAGCAAGGCCTTGTTAATGGAACCTGTACCAGTGAGAACAAAGGGGCGGTCACCGTTTGGAACCGTGACAACGACAGACTACGTTCCAAAGTCCCAGTCCACCAGTACCGACACACCCCTACTTCCACATGTTGTAAATATTGAACTCTGACATTACCCCCAACCCCTTGCTTTCATCCCCATGCCTATCCTATATCACTGCCCAGTTTCCATTCCACGAATGGTTGCAAGCGTGAATATCATTGAGATACCCAAGTACCTAGGCAATAGCCATCCAAGTTAGTTCCCCTCATAAATCGGGAAGTTTAATAAAACATCGTTACCACTACAATAACAAACTAGTCCCATAAGTTGGCTTACCTGTTGTTGAAGTTTCTTGAATTCTTTAGGGTTGGTGTTTTTGGGCACAAACTGAAGTGCAGCGTCGATCTTGACAGGTGTACTCGTGTGCGTTGGGGAACCATCGGCCACCCACTAGCGAGACGAAACAACCACAGACAAAACCAATCAATCACAAGGGGTCGATTGAAGGAACTCAAACCTTCTATTCAACTCTAATACCAACAAGTATAGGTGTCCCGAAATAATGCACTGTATGCAAAACATATATAAGGAATTTGATTCAAAAAAGAAAAAAAAGTCATATTCAAGAGATTTGGGAAACTAATGCAAAAAAATTCTGTGCCTGTTCTCGATTATTTAAAATAAAACTTTCAAAGCAGTACTTAATTTAAATATTCCTTAACAACCCCTTTGTTTAATGCGTTAACTGGTTTTGCCTGTGGCTGGTCTACAAGTGGGCTCGCTTGGAAAACTGACGAATTGATGACGTCAGAATAGGAGTTGAGTAAAATACAATCAACAATAAACAAATAAAGTCCTTCAGAAGAAGTAATGTAGAAGGAACAGGGTATTTTTTTTAATGGAACGACAGGCACAAGATTTTTTTTTTTTCATTTTTCCCAACGAGCTCTTGGATATTCCATGTTTAGTAGGTACGTTCGTAAGTAACAAGTAATGTCGACAGAAGTAAATTTAGAAATAATGTTCAAAATTGGTTCATTCAAAAAACTTTGCAGGTTTTTACTGCAGATAGAAGGAAGCCAGATCAAACTTGATGAGCTACGAAATACCAAATGAAACAGTTCATACCTCATTCAAAATGGAGAGTGGATCTTAGTCTACATGAATTTAGGCTACATTTCTACCTGAACCCAAATTATTTCAGGTCCAATGTGTTTATTAGGATTTTGATGTGCATTATCCAGTGTGATACGATTTTCAAGAAAGCTTGTAGTGTGGGTATTTTACAGGAAAGATATCGAGCATAAATTGGTGTAGCACATGTCATACGTTTTATCATGAGACAGTAAAATGGGACGCCAACTAGATCAGTAGGGTGTTCCAGTAAATTTTTCAATTTTTTTTCTTGAAGTACATTGCTTGGGATTAACAAAAATCGAGTCTGTTCGTTGAGAAAATATTAGCACATTTAGTGCAGAGGGGCACTTAAGCGGCCGTCTCCCTCCCCACATGTACCTGAGGAGGGAGTCGTAGTCAGTCGCTTGAAAGCCCCTTTCTCTTCACTAACTATTCAGTACGACCCTGGCTGTCACCCAGTATACACAGGAGCTCACGCAGAATTGTGAACTAAAAAATACGCGTATTTTTACGAGTGAGACCGTTTTTATCATTTTTCAGTCTAGGGTGGTAGGGTTGACACAATTTGGGCTCCCACACTGAAGGTGTTAACATAAAATTGGGGAAGAAAATAGAAATTAGGGATTTGAGAAAAGGCGGGCTTGTCATGTCGAGGTTTGTCAATGCCCCCTGTATCTCTGATTGAAAGCAAGCAGTAGTACCAATCCATACTGAAAAGAAGTTGATTGATTGATTCACTCCAATTTTGTTGATTGAAGAAGTTATTCAAGTAGATAAGCCTATCAGAGTTAAGTCATCACTTTATTGAATGGGGTGTGCGCACTGCGCATAGTTTTTTTTCCTTTTCCAAATGATAGATCTTAGCGAGAGCTTTCTGAAATGTTGCAACATGGAGCTATTAACATACAAGTGTCTTGAAGTTAATAATGATGACGTCACCAACCCCCTCTGGGGGTACCCTCAGTGCCCAAATAATTCTGACGTCACGCGCTTTCCAGCTCTTTTCTGGCCCAACCAGACGGAATTTTCAGTTAAAAAAGTGGCTTAAGGGGGTTTTTGAGAACACTGAACCCGAATTTGAGGTCAAAAATGCGAATTTCCGACCTATACGCACACTAAAAGTTACGTTGGATTGACCTTGACCACAGAGATCACTATGGATGGGCGTGTTACGACCTGGAGGGGAGACCTCGTGCTTTTTCAACATCCGTTATCTCCATTTCACATTCGCTTCCTGATATTACACAGTAATCACCTTCTCCCACACTATACTTTCTTTTCGCAGTTACTCGAACTAAAATATTGCGAAAATCATCTCATTTTTAGACCCACTGGAATACCCCATTGGGAGTTAATAGCAACTGTAAACAAACTGCCAATAAAACTGACGTGAAAAATCGGTGAGATTCACACTGTGATCACAGCCATTTTGACGATAATTCAAATAATGAGAAAACGACGTGTCGCAACGATCCTCATCTCCATTTCTAATGAAGAATAAATTGATACTACATAAATAATTTAAATTCATAAAACAACATTGAATTCAAAGATTACCAATATGCGAATTAATGCGATTAAATTAGCAATAAAACAGAACGCATCGGTGTCATAAAAAGCTTCGCACTACGAAGTAAATAAACACAAGCTAGTGCAATTCAAAATAATTGAAAACTTCAAAATATTCACGTGATAATAAAAATCAAAAACCTCTTAAAAACGCAAAAATAAGGAAATTTGAAGAGATAAGAAGGTATTCCGAAAGTGTGTGATATTAGAAGAGTTTTCTGTCATAAAATCAGCGGAAAATGTTGTATACAACATGATGTACATACTGTGATATTGTCGAATCAAAATTATGTATTGCTCTCATAGATTTTTGTTTCACGGCATATTAAAATTAATTGAGGAATGAAAGTCAGGGTGAAATAATATTTCTTTCAAAAAACTTCCTTGGAGGGTTACCTGTGTTTGACTTTTTCAATATTATATTTTGCAAAACTATAATTTCTACGTTCTAACTCAAATTTGCATTCTTTCAAAAATTCAAGAGATTTCCCGAAAAATGAATAAAACGTATTTTAAATTAACGAAAATCAAAATTACCTCTTCTTGGTTATTAGCGTCCACCCACTAAAACATTAAACAAAACATTACAGAATAAAAACAAAAAAACACTACAAACAACAAACAGGCCTAGACCATCATCGTATTCACCTTACAAAAAACAAATGTATTTGTGAAGAAAAAAATCAAAAAGTGAAGCAATTAAGTAATGTTTGAAACTGAAAACTATACTTGGGGGAGTCACGTTACAACGATGGACTGAATAACCTACATTTCAAAGCAACTTTTAGGGTGAATTAAGGTAACGAAAATGCTACGCAAATGTGGAGGATACACATGAACTGGAATTTTGAGCGTTTTTTAAAGGAAGGGTTTGTTAAACAAATCGGGCAAAGACACAACTGGGGTCACCACTATTTTACGAGTAATTACATTATAGAATTGATAGAGATTGTAGTACGGGTAGGTAGTACTAGTTGATTGGTGATTGTACTAAATTAACAAAACTGATCAATGGAAATGTGAATCAGAGATGGAAAAGGCTTGTATGGTAATAAGGCACACTTGAAGGGGAGGAAAACTTAAGAGCATGCATGGAACGTGAAAGAGATCACAGCAAACTAGAAAAAAATTACGGCTGAAAATAATGGAAGATGAAATGAAAACAAATGAAAGTTTTGGAAGTTCGATGTCGGCGATGTTTGTAGGTGAGGAAAATATGGCGAATGTTTTGGAAACTCACAAAACAGTTGAAAAGGTATATGAATGGAAAAAAAGTGTTTTTGAAATCATTAAAAGTTTGAATACAGCATAAAGCGGGTGATTTCAGGCCTGTGCGTCCTCTGGATGTGACTCTTAAACTGGTCGAATTATGTTATTTCTATGATTTACGGCTGTGATGTAGAACAGGTTTTAGTTAGGGATTTAGATCCACAACTAAAACTGACACAATCAACGAAATGGTATTGTACGAGATCTTCACTCCTCTCTACAATGTTAAATTCAGAGGAAAACAACTGAACCTTATAAACGGTCTGAAAATCACTCATGGATCCTCCTTGAAAACCTTTTAGGCCTGTTTCACACGTATTCGGTTTCATTCAGTTCGGTCCGTATTTCGATTAGTTTCCTGCCACCGTTTGTTCGTTCACATGAGGTTTTTATCAGGTTCCGCGAAGTTCAGCGACCACAATGGAGAGAAGCAGAATCGTTGTCATGTTGTTTCTTCACAGAAGAATCAAGAAAAAAAGAATTCACCAGAATTCATTGGGAGCATCCTATCATCATTGAATTGAAATAAATTAAGTTGTTAATAGAATCTAATAGCTTCTCTCCATTGTGGGCGGCGGACGACTGAACTTCGAGGAACCTCATAGGTGTGAACGAACGGACAGTGGCAGGAAACGAATCGAAAACGAAGGGAATACGAACCAAACTGAATGAAACCAAATACGTGTGAAACAGGCCTTAGGGGTCAAAACTGCAAACAATTGGTTCAATTTCCAAAATGATTGGGTCTTTGGAAATCCCCTCATTAGAGACTTCTAACATTTAGAATGTTGATTGACGACGATAATTTTTACTGAAGTTTATTGAATCACGAATCAAAATTTGACTGATGCATTCCAGAGCCCCCTGAATTTCCACCTGCATGAGTCTGGGAAGAAGACAAGTCCACACTGGTGATCACCGAACACCAGTATCTCAAATGTGAACACTGTTTTGAGTTGAGGGTGTAGGAATAAATCTTGTTGTGTGGTGGCGAAAAACCTCACAAAATTGTCAGAATTGATTTTATGATGGTTTGACATCACGTGAAGTGGAGAACACAAACAAATCGGTACTACTGCGATAAATGAAATCGTGAAGGAATATCCAAGGCAGAATAGGAACATTGAATCATTATACAACGGAAGAAAATTAAAATTATACGATTCGAGATAAAAAATCTTGGGCCAGCGTTCCAAATTAATGAAACGACTTTTCTTTCAGCGTCACCAAGATATTTTATTCCTCAAACAATACACGAGGTTCCACTAAAACATCAACTTATCAAGAGCCAATCAGAAAATGATAACATGAAAATGAAGTGCCATGCTCCAACACATATCATGCAAATAGTTTACATCAAACACGATTACATAAATGACAATATCTCTCAATATTACATCGATAATTTGATGAAAATATAATTTTAGTCAAATAATTCATTTATCAGAGAAAGCAACAAATTATAAATAGGTTGAATAACGTCTATTTAGCGAAGGAATGCAAAAATTATGATAAAATGTAATTAGGAGTATTTTTTCAACGTTATTGCACATTAACAATTCTAATTTTGTGCAACTTTTTGTACATTCTGTTAATTATCCTGAAGAATTCAGGTGGTATTTGTTGAAGAAGCAAATTTCAGGGGAAAACTGGTATTTTTTCCTGTGCTTTCGAAGTTTGTAAATTACATATTGGTGGTAATTCATGACAAAGTCCGGTGGGATGATTACCTATCAAATTCAAGTTGAATTTAACTCCAAACTATGTCTCAATAAAATGTTTTCATTGGCAGAAATGATGTCCCAATAAATCATCGGAGATATGTATTGATTTCACTATATGAGGGATACCCGATGGTCATAAAAGATTTGAATCATTGATCGCGACGAGCTTATTTTTCTCTCGTTCTTTGGCACAACGCGACCTTGGTTTGACAAGGTTCCAACTGATCCATACACCGTGTTTCACGAAATAACGCTATCTCCTTGCGGTGAAAATGTTGTCCACTAAATATAAAATTTCCAAGGAAAAAAACTTCTGTACGATTCGGGAGTTGACAAATACAATTCGGTGAGAGGGAAAATTAACTTGTCAATAAATTGAAATTAATGTGACCTTTTTAAGTCAAATGAGGACAGTTTTTAGTTACTGAATAGAGCAAGGGATTTGAGTTTTAATTAATTTTTCAGTTCATTCAATTCGTGTTTCCCTCTTAATCCAACTCCGTAATTGATCCATCACATATTACAACAAACTTAAAATTAGCCACTAGCATTTACCTAATAAAGAAGTTAGACCATTTTCATTTCGTTCAGTTTAAACCTAGACTAGAGCAGAAAACAAACAAGCTATATTTTTTAAATACGTAACCCTATAACCCTAAAGAAATATGAATTCAATTCATTATAATATAGGTGGCATCAACAATACAAATATATACCTAATCATCAATAATATCAATAAAAATAGAATTTGTTTCTCCAAAATAATTACCAACAACATTGAAATGATCTTATATTAAAAAGAGGAAAGAAATAGTGCAGGCAAAAGGCTTTTTTGTGAAGTAGTGCTCGAGATTCTATTAATTTTTTTAAATGTCATTGATGATAACCATTATCTAATTAATATTGTACATAGGCGGTGGACTGAACATCGTTTTTCGAGATCTTTGAGCCGTACTACTTGTTTTTCAAAAGGCATGTAATCTTGAAAACTAGTATCACTCGTAGTCCATTTTATGGAAAAAGGTGGGAGTTTTTGAAATTGCTGGAACATAATTATTTCGAGAGTAAGTTCTAGTATTTTATTTCAGGGCCTTTATTTCTTCAAAGACCATCTGCTCAGACAAAGACTGAATAATATCATATGGATTGAGATACCTATGCTGCGTGAAATAAAAAGAACGCAAACAAAGAGCAAGCCAAGGCTAATCAAAAGACACTAAGCGCGAATCGAGAAGATACCTATATTTGAATGAAATATTACTAAATTACTTTAAGCAGAGTATTGTTCCCTAAAGCCCCAACTTCCCACGAAACAAAATCAATTGATATAATGAAATATTTCCAATAAAGCAAATTGGAAAAGCAATCAGTACTAAAATTATAAACTGCCCCGCGAGATTTCAATCGAAGCAACCTTCCTGCCCGTGGCACAACCAATATCAAAATGGCACGTTCAAACTACTGATTTCATCCTATACTATAATCGCCAGCGGGCTATATTTGTATGCACCAGAGAACGGCTCTAAAAATTTCGTATACACCCCTCTTTGGGGCGAAATGAAATATAAAAAATATGTTTTGGTGGGGAGTAACATTTTCATATAATATGGAAGAAATTAACTTTTTAGTTAAGTATTGAATGTATTCAGATGTCGATGGTCGAAGGTAATAGAGAATCTATTTGAAAAAGAATTAGGTACAACTGAAGATAGATTCACAAGAGTACCACATACCACACAAAGTAAATAAGGAGTTACAACATGTACACAGTTGTAGGTAGAATTCCGTAATAGAGGAATCGATGCTGTAATCAGATGTATCTGGGTTACAGCTCGACCAAGGATGGCTCTTTTAAACGTTTCGAGGCTCCTCAGACTGATGATGCGAGAGCTGGCACATGGATACTTTAGGTACGCATCCGTGACCAGAGTAGGGGGTTAATCGATTAAAATGGACAATTGAGTAATCGATTACTTCCACGATTACATAAGTATTTGTAAAAGCGATCGATTACGAAATTGATTGATTAAAATGGGGTAATCGATTCATTTGTAATCAACTGCAAAAGTAATCGATTGCTTTCACGAATTCATGTAACCGTGGAAGTAATCGATTCCTTTGTAATCAACTGCAAAAGTAATCGATTGCTTTCACGAATTCATGTGACCGCGGAAGTAATCAATACCTCTGTATGTAATCAACTGCAAAAGTAATAGATTGCTTTCACGAATTCATGTGACCGCGGAAGTAATCGATTCCTTTGTAATCAACTGCAAAAGTAATCGATTGCTTTCGCGAATTCATGTAACCATGGAAAAAGTAATCGATTCCTTAGTAATCAACTGCAAAAGTAATCGATTGCTTTCAAAAATTCATGTGACCGCGGAAGTAATCAATACCTCTGTATGTAATCAACTGCAAAAGTAATAGATTGCTTTCACGAATTCATGTAACCGTGAAAGTAATCGATTCCTTTGTAACCAACTGCAAAAGTAATCGATTGCTTTCACGAATCCATGTAACCATGGAAGTGATTACTCAATTTTAATCGATTAATGTCCTACTCTGCATGAGTTCTACTTCAAGCTCTGATCTAATTGGTCGCTACCTACTTACCTCAACAGTAACATCATTTGAAGGTTAAAACGTGGAAACCTACCTATCATTGAATAAATATCATTATTTAATATCAGTTTTGATAATCCGACAACTAAGTCGTTAGGCTGATCTAGTTAATCTCATTGAATTTCAAAAAATTGGTTGTTTCCTACAATAACACGTCGAAGTAAATGTGGGGTTTGAATAATGTTAACATTAAATCGTTGAAAAGTTGTCCAAAATACGAATGAAAATTCTTTCCACTCATGTGCAGAAACATGTTTACTGGAATTCAAAGATAAGTTGAGAGATTGATAGAGAGATTCGGAATATGCCAATTACGATGATATTTGTTTAGCCTAATACAGATTTCTCTAATAATTCCCTAAAAAATTCATTAAAAAAACCCAAAATTTTCAATTCATATTTTGAGGAGTACGGGTTCTAAATATCTGGATTATTCTTACGTGAAACGGGTAATAATTAGCTTATAAAAAGATTATTGAGTTGCAGCATTCTTAGTTGCTGTTGAATGTAAGAACCTCTACCTTCGTGATCTTTTTAGGGTCTGTTGTCCCGGTTTCGAGAATTTCGACTTTTTGATAAACGTTCGGAGAGTTGAGCCAGCGCGTACGGTCGTTCTTGCTATATGCACCTTTTTTCCATTGGCTGAAAAGTAAATGAATAACACCAAAATTAGCGATTTATATTGTGTTTCAACAATGTGGAAGACAAATGATTTGGCTAGCTTTTAATTGATTGGTTTTTATCACATGTTAGGAGGCGTGCAAATGAACTTGGGTTATGATTTCTGACAGCAAAAGTTTATTTTCCGTGAAAGGTGGTTGTTGTTAACAGTTGATGATTAATAAGATGCATAGCTCAGTTTTCCAAATAAACACAGAGGGTTAGGGAGCATGAGACGATGACAAAGTGAGCTTTCTGGGTATACAAGCTTAGTGGGATGAAAACTAACACCACAGATGCGCTACTTTTGTAATATAGTTTTGTGACATGAACTGTAGCGTTTTTGAGCAAGTCGCAAGCTGGGAAGAACACCGGTACATCTCCAGTCCTCGATAAACTCTGGAACAAGACTGCCAATGAATCACTGTTCCCGCAAACGAACTAGTCAAACCACTCAGGCCCACAGCGGTTTATCTGCCCTCTAGTGGCCACTGTTTGAACTATTGTTGATCTACTTCCAACCACTGTGCAATGCTCTTTCCAGTGGTACAAAAAATCAGAAATGCATTTTCGGAGATGTACCAGTGTTCTTCCCAGTGTGAAATGTGTTACCAGCGTCACCGCAAAAGCATATCCTGAGATAATAATGAAAAGTGACAATCTGGAAACAATATCACGTTGAATCAATTCAACGTTAATATATTACAACCACAACAATACTGGATGATGGCGGAGTTGACTGTTCACAAGTGAGTTCGATTTTCCACACTGTTCCTGAGCCTCGACTGAGCCGAACGCACAGCAACCGCAAGGACAGGAAGGCCAAACATGAGTATACTGGATGGATATGCCAAAAGGTGATATAGAGGGAGTAGAAGTAATCACCATTCAGCAAGACGAAAATTCTTGCAAACTCGAGGCTCAAGAAAAGTGCGAAAATTTCTCAAGAGATGCTGAAGGATATCGCGCATGAACTCTATAACAACTGGTATCGTAGAGTAGTTGGAATCAGCAGAGGGGTAAAATATGTTGGAGATCACTTTTGGAGAAAATATAGCTGTTTTTCTTGGGGGATCAGTAACCTACTAACTCATTTTCAGAAACATTTACGGCCAAAATAAATATGACTATGCAATAAAAACAATGTGTAATAGTAATGTTCTACAAATTCTTTGCAGGTTACCGCCATAGCACTGGTTGGCGATATTTAACACAAGTGAATGGGGAACTTGCATGAGTAGGAATTTTTCAAGTTGAACTTCAAAATCTGATTCAGCGCCTTTAAAAACGTCCTGGTACCAATTTTCAGCTTGACATTACTGGTTTACTCAGAAAATGGGTTGAAATGGAGCGAATGACGTCATTTAGGTTCCTCGAGCAGGTGACGTCAGTTAGGTTCTAACTCAAGACCCATTTTCGGTAACTTTCAATCGTCGGATAACCCCTCGTATAGCACCTTTTTGGAAAGCCCTCATTAAGATCTTCAAAATAACCATGCAAGTTCCCCATTCCAGTTCCTAAGATACTACGTTAGGCTCACCCTTGTCTGTACATTTCTTCTTCTTCCAAGAGGTATCCTAGGGACGAGACTGCTGGAGGAACTTCGACGTCGTTTCTCGGTTTCGGAGGATCTCCTTTCACTAGTGGCGTTCTGTAGATGTAACCCGTTCGGAAACCCTAAAAATAAAACAATAAAAATCATATAATATTGAACGTTGAATGAATCAAAAGCGAAGAAAATGTAGTTAAATTGTTAACTGATTCGTGTGTTATCCATGATACCATGATGAAGTTGAAATGAGTTCTTCATGAATGTGGATCTTTTATATCGATACCAAATTATAAGCAGCGTAGCCTATGGTTATGAATAGGGACAATCAAGCATCTGGGTAACCTGACATCACCGGCTCCCTTTCATCCGTTTTCTAGTCAAACCAGACGTTAATTTAAAGATTTAAATCGGCACCTGGGGGTTTGTGAGTTCCAAAATGCAAAATTCCAAATATATTTAAAATTTGGAATTTGAAATATCCATAGCTGACGGCGCACAGTGTGGCAAAATGGTCATTTTCCGGCAAAAACTAAGCTCCGCTCCACATTTATAGGAAATTTTGGCTGATTCCGAATATACCCCATGTTCCTATGCCTAAAATGGCGAATTAACTGCGTAAACATAAAAAAAACTTAGAAAATTCACGTTTTTGACCTTTGGAACCTCCCAAAATTATTTTTACATAAAAGAAAAGTAAAAGACCTGAGACTTCTGCGTCGAATGAGACCAATGCCAGGTCACCAAAACAGTAACCATGATTTTTGGTCATTTTTGAAAGTTTTCCTTTTTCAGTCGTGAACACGAAAAAAGTCGAGAAAACGGAATACTTTGAAAAATCACCAACAATTATGGGTACTTAGTTGGTGAGCCAGCGTTGGTCTCATTCGACGCAGAAGTCTCAGGTCTTCAACTTTCCTTCCCTGCAAAAATGATTTTGGGCATTTACAATGGTCAAAAACGTGAATTTTCTAGGTTTTTTCATGTTTACGCAGTTAATTCGCTATTTTAGGCATAGGGACATGGGGTATATTCGGAATCAGCACAAAATTTCCTATAAATGTGGAGCGGAGCTTAGTTTTTTCCGGGTCCGCCCCACTGTGCGGCGCATAAGGGCGCACGGGACGACTGGCTCGGCTAGCGCCTCAACCATGTCCCAACGCAGCTGAAAATCATATATTTATCCGGTTGTCCTTCTTTTTCAACTCATTACCTAGTCCCAAGTAATGATAAGTTTATAGTTTTCCCTTTTGTAGTCAACAGACTACAATAAATTAGGTTAGGTCACAAAAGTTGCTTTACGAATTTTTTTATGTACTTACGAGGTGTAAAAAGTATAAATATGTCCCTAAAATGCGTTACAAAATGTTACGATAACCGAGGTTAGTATAAAGGTGTCTCGAAAGTTTCGTTACGAATTTATTCTAGGTTCTATTGTACATTAATATGAGGTGTGAAAAGTATAAATATGTTCCAAAAGTTTCCATTTGATTGTCGACTTTCCACGTCTCTCAAGCAGAGTGCGAGGTCTTTGGATTTTATTTTTTTTTTTTTTAACTTGACCGTCCCAAGTAGTAATAAGTTTATAGTAGGAGTTCCTATAAACTCTTTGTTAGCTAAGATTTGGGCATTTTGAAGACATTTTGGCCCGATGACGGTACCCCCCCCCCCCCCCCCCCCCCCCTCAACTACGAAGTATGACTTACAGCATTGTCCAACATTCTCATTAAAGCTTCGAACTCCATGCCGCCAATGCGCCATTTCTTTTCCTTCTTCTCCAGAGCTGGAGGGAGGGGATTGGCATTCTTAGGGAGGGCGCCTTCAGGAGCTTTCCGCGCCCCGTCGTACATCGCCTTCCTCGCTTCATCTGGTAGAACTTCTAGGTTGTCTATTCCCATTGGCATCAATTTAACCTGAGAGCAAAAAAATACGTAAATATTACAGAGACTTGAAGTTTTATTCAACAACACAGAAGAGAGCTTAATGAAACAACCAGTTTCAAATCAGATCAGTATCAGAAACGCCTTGCCAAATCCTATTCCCCTCCAAGGCTAAAAATATCAGATTATGTAGGTAGGTATGTCATCAGAACACCTAGCATATTTCACTACCATATCGTCGTTTAAGCAGCAACTCGCAATAACTAAATTGCCCCAGCTTTTCAGAAAAGACAAAAAACTGCCGTTGACAATTTGCGATAGCTCCAGAAACCGTAAGTCCCCGTCCATCTTCCTTTGAAAGGCGCTGACAAACAGCTGACTTATCACATGTTGATAACCAAGTTCTATCATGTTGGCAAAACTGTCACTAACGGTCAGCGAGCGGTTTTTTTCTCACGAAACTAGCTCACCAGTCGATCGGGCGGGAAAATTTGAATAAAGATTGACCTCTAACTCATTTTGGTCAAAAACTGAGTTATAGTATGTTGCTTCTTAAACGACAATATGCTGCTATATGTATTGGTAGTACGCTATGCGTCTATTGTTGTTGCTGTACGATAATGTTGATGGGTAAAACTCACTTGCGTTTCACATGCCAGCACCGTGTTATAAACATTGTAGAAAGCTTCTTCTACTGTTTCACCGCAACACAAAGCTCCAGCATTGCTGAGCAACAGCACCTGAAACGAAAGAATTAATTAATACAAACATACCTAACTACCTACGGTTTTATGCATGCTTACTCGTGACAAATCCTCGGATTCGGTGAATTTTTTTAGTATTTTACTAGCTTCTGCTACATGAAAATTGATCCACTTCTATCGTGATGATGAATTTTTAAAGAAATGTTATGATGATCTGCATCTGCGATATTTGGATTAGGACAAATGGCTGTGAGACATGCTTGTTGGATGATGGGGCTGCAGTTCAGATATTAAATCTAAAGGATTAGTTCCGCTAGTTATAAGAATACAATTGTTTACGTACCTTACTGGAGAATTCGTCGTGACTAGCAAGTCGAGTACAGGTGGCGAGCGCTTTCGATGTAAGGACATCATCATCACACCGTCGCCTTCCCCTTCACTTCCCCTCAACACAGACCATATAAATAGGAACATTGACAGACTGACTTCAGTACTCTCTCGACGGCCTGATGATGATGTCCTTACATCGAAAGCGCTCGCCACCTGTACTCGACTTGCTAGTCACGACGGATTCTCCAGTAAGGTACATAAACAATTGCAGTTCAGATGTTCTAGCCTGCGCCTGCCTAGGGGCTCCCTGTCTATAGGTAGTGATTGCTCTAGTGAATGTCAAAAGTTTCTCTACGGCATTCTTCAAAGCTGCCTTCCGACGAATGGACAAATGAACTATTTTCGACACCACATACATTATCGCTCAACCACAAACTAATCTACTGTATTGTATCAGTGTCTTCTGGCCTTAAACATCATTATTATGACCAAAGCAGATGGATTTTTTTTAACCTTGTTGATTGGTCCCAGACTCCTAGCAATCTTGTCTCTCTCTTCAGGCTCTGAGACTCCTCCGAAGAACCGGTGAGTGCTGACCTCCCCCAGAACAGCGGCTTCTCTCCCCAGAGGCAGCAGACCAGCTTTCAACGACGATATCGCGACGACGGAGGGCGTGTGGATGTGAATCACGCATTTGACGTCTGGACGCGCAGCATGGACGGCTCCGTGCAGTTGGAATTTGGACGTGTCCACTCCGAAATTCGTCGTACCTTGTTCCACGACGTTACCTGAGAAGAGATGAAAAAGTTTTGTTACCCAACCCAATATAAAGAGTTCAGGCAGGTAGGCAGATAAGTAACTAACTATACAGGACATTCCAGTAACATCTCGCATGTCAAAGAATTATGGCTAAATATTAGAGATGGTCGATACTGTAAATTTTCAGTAGCAGGTTACAGTGATACTGGTACTGAGAAATAATTGGCTGAAATAATAGGTGATTTACAAAAGTGGTGGGAGTTATTGCTATTTCCAGAAAAATGACAACGAAGTGTTGGTTTTGAAAGAATAACTGTTGTCAAATAACAGTGTTGTCTCAACAATGTCATAATCTGATGATCGTTTTAAGGATAAACTTAAACCTCCTTGACAACGGCTCACTCACTGCTTCGCTGCTAAGTAACTATTGGAAGAGAGTTTCAGACAATAGGTCAGTTGCGTTGATAACACAACACGCACAACGGGAAAACCAAAACATTTTTTGATAACATAATGGACCGTTTTTGATAATAGTAAGCTGAAACGGCAACAGAAGGCAAAAGTTGAAATAACTGTTACACTCAGGCATAAGCTGCAGCTCTTCTTTTTTTCTGCATATTTCAGGACTTCGTGGACAAATTCCATACAGCACTTATACCTAAAATAGTTAATAAATTATTGGTTTTCATCTAAATAAAGACTAGAAAATAAAGGACCACTAAGCGGGAAATCAAAAGAAGAATGTCATGAACAAATGAAACCAAACAACAGTCAACAGAAAATAATTGATTTGATAACGTAACAGGCGAGAACGGCTATAACTAGAACAAGAACGACAACAGTCACAACCACAGGAAAAGGAGAAAACCAGAAACGTACAGTGTGGAAGTTGATAACAGATGAGGAGTTGAAATGTGTGATTTTGAGTGTTGAAACTGTTGAGCGCCCCGCTAGTTGAGCTGTTATTTTACAACTGTTTTTATATTTTCGTGACAACAGCAGTTACGTTTGTTCCTGCACAACTGTTGTAGAAACACTGTTGTGCGTTATCCCCACTAGTTTCCCACCACTAGTGATTTATGGAGTAGGGTGATTGACAAAAACAGGGTTTCCAGGTTCACCTCAGAATTTCAAGGGTTTAGAAGTTTCTGCCATTTTTGTTCATTTCAGAATGTTTGTACTATCTGAAAATAGGATAGTTATAGGAACCAATCATTATGAGAGCAACCATTTATCCAACGAAATAATGATCAAGCAACTTGACTCTCAGTAAGAGGGATACAACTCAATTCTCTTTTACCTTGCATGTCGACTTTGACCAGGGAAGAAGCTGTGATCTCGTGGTACAGCATTCCAAATGGGTTGACAAGGAAGTGTTCATGTTCTTGATTTAACCTCGCCTGAAAATGATGAAATAGTTGGATATATTTGGATTTGAAAAATACGAGTAAATACTGCAATGGAATGGAAAAATCATCCAAAGAAGTAGGATCAAGATCAACCCTGGGACATGTTGTTGGATTTGAGAGATCTGTGGTACTACAAGTTGGATGATCATACCATCACCATAAATATTCATGAGAAGGACAAACTAGTTCAGGCTACTAGGGGTGTATCCCGCAACCATCCTGGTACTTCTTGGCAGTGGGTGATGCTATAACTTACGGAAATTTTGATGATTCTTGAGAATGTACGAACAACAAACGAATGGGTGTCTAGAAGAAGGGCATATCTATGTTGAAAATTTCGAATTTTTTTCTCTCGCTAATAATGGTCTATGGTAACTGACGAACGAGAAGGAAGTGGTTTTAGCATCGTCAGCCACCGGTAGATTGCAGTAAATGCAGTCAAAGAGAAGAGACCCGTGCTGGAAATACGACGTGGAAGGGCGTCTGTTATCAGACAGACCTCTGTAGAGCGCAAACATTTCTACAAAAAATACCAAGTGATTGAGCCTTGTGATTTTTAGTTTATTTCAGTCCATTAGTGGACTTTTTTGCTATGCAAATTTTCTATTTTTCAAAGTTTTAATAATGTGTAAAATAACTTTCTTGAAGGTGTCTAAATTTTCGCATAATATTCTGATGTTTTGAAGAAGATTGGTAAAAGAATAAAACTATATTCCGACTATTTTTATGACTATTTCTGCATTTCGTTTCATTTCCTGCAGACTCCAAGGAATTATAGAAAAATAACATTTCACATCGTATTGCAGATATTTTGTTTTTTTAATTGTAGGTATGACAATAACGATATCCTGTTAGAGGTAGTGTCACGAGCCAGCTCGACGGAACTGCTTAGGTCAGCTTGAGCTTGACCCAGTTTTCCCGAGCTCCCTTCAAGGCGTCACTTCCCAAATAAAATCAGTTTGCGATAGCACCTTGTACGCGGCTCATTCCACCAAATCATGTTATTCATCTAATAACCTTCCAACAATAAAAAAGTAGTGTTCTATGTCCGGTGTATATATATTCGTCACCTACAAACCGTGTGGACACCCTAGACCACTACAGTAGGTATGCATCTTAAATGAAGAGTGTACATTACTGGCTCAAGGGTAAAATACCAACAGCACCACCCAGATGGGAAATTTCGCCGTAAGTAGCGAAAAAGTGAGGAAAAAGTACTTGAAGAAGGGCGTATGCTACCAACCTAATGAAAAATTCGGAAAAAGTGAGCTTTGGAAGTTTTTTCGTCATTCTGGCAATTTGCGAAACTAACATACGCCCTTCTTCTAGACACCCATTCAAACTTCGCCCTGAGGGGTAGAGAGGCACCACGACCCCCGTTCTTTTAGGGTAATTCGAAAGTAGACTTTACTGCGCTCTCAGGGAAGTGAGCAACCTGTGCCACTCCATAGTTGTACAACAATGGCTTGAGCAAGTTGGTCACACATCTACCAACGTTTAGTCTAACTACAACGTTTAAGAATAAATGTGTAGTACCGTGATGTGATTGTGGATTCCGTGGGTCCAGCCGTACAGGTCCATCAGTCTGAAGACGCATGCTAATTTACACCTGAGAAGTTTTTCACCTTTCGCGTAGCCCATGCTCTCCACGCCTCGAATATCGTTTATTGGCACGACACAACTCGAATCTGCAAACAGATTTAAATCATTCAAAACATTTCGAAACACTATTTTTGCTATTTTTAGGACTAACAGTAATAGCAATTTTTCAGACGGATACATTTTCAAGTAGGTATTCTTCATGACAATGGCTGTTTCGACCCAACTTGAGATTAATTTCAGCTAGACAATAACTACCTACGCATGTAACTATACGTTATCTAATGCCTTGGCTGCAAGTGGGTGAAATTCAAATAGAAATTTTGATTTTAGAGGAAGAAAATTTTCCACATGCTATCCTCCCTTCATTGAAGAAACTCCTAGAGAACGTTTGTATGTTCGTATTTTACTATACCTCTTTCAAATTTGCCTCACAATCCAATGTACTTGATGGAAGAATTTCAAATAT
Organism: Lygus lineolaris; assembly: GCA_030264115.1. Classification (NCBI taxonomy): domain Eukaryota; kingdom Metazoa; phylum Arthropoda; class Insecta; order Hemiptera; family Miridae; genus Lygus; species Lygus lineolaris. The sequence continues at coordinate 5,985,676 of JAEMON010000012.1, forward strand.
TACCTGAAGAGTAATTGAGCGCAATTCACAATAATATTGAACACATAAGGTTTGAATAAGAAGTAAAGAGTATGGGTGATTGGGTATCAAACTGAAATGTTGATGCAATGTGACGTTGACATTTGTATTAGCACGTTCATGTCATGTTTTCAAGCACACGATTCGTAGTTTTTGATATATTGATTGATATTAATGCTTTTACGGATCACATCTATGAAAGAAAAAAAAGACAAACCGGAAGACCAAAAAAAAAAATTGTTTTCAATAAAGTGATTTTGGTTCCTTTTACTGATGATTGTAATGATATGGAATGCACACCGTAACGACGTACGTTTTAACGTTTGTCTGTACAATAATCGATGCATACATGCGCTCTTTTGCCAAAAATCGGTTTTTGATGGTCAAAATTATTTGGGAGTGTGAGCATTCGATTCAGCGTCAAAAATAACATGGAAAACGATACCTACCACCTCAAACCATGAGTAGCCGTCAAACACCCTTAAATACTCAATTTCTTCGGGAAAAAAAAGCGTTTTTTCGCATATAAACGCATTTTTCTCCAACAATTTACGGGTAAATTTAAATTTAATCATACCGTTGGAAAGTCAAGGGTTTCAGGATGTTTTTTCCGAAGTCCTAGTCGATTTTTCTTTACGGAAAATGAGTGAAGATCTCCTACGAATTTCCTCGAAAAACACTAATACTACAAAGTTGGAAGTTTGGACTTAAAACAACTAATTAGTTACGGATTTAAAAATTTATGTGGTAGGCCTATTTGATGGGAAATTTGATGCTCTTTTCAACGGTATCCTCAATTGTTACTTTACATAGCCAATTAAGGAAGTTATGGTCATTTTAGTAAGGCAAGGTCGAACACACAAAAAAGTCTTATTAGTGGAAAAATTCGAAAAAACAAGGGGTAATAAAGAAATTGCTTAGAGACATTTTATATTGGAAATTAGTTGTTGAATCGATTCCTGAAGTTTGGCCTTATCTTTCTCGGACCCTGTATATTCATAATATTTGACGCTGGATTTATCTTCTGCTCAAAGAGCATTTTTCAATCTTTTTTCTTAATTCTCTTCTGTTAGGCATGAAGAGGAGTGGACACCAGGAACCCGAAACGAAGTAACCTTTCAAACTATTATGCTCAACGCTGTGTAGAACAAATTATAAGATTTCGGTGTGTTGACACATTTTGTTCTTTGAAAGAGTGGTTGATACACCTATAGCTATTTACAGTCATGATACATTATACATCTTCTTGATAAGGTTGTAACACGATCAGATTTCAACCACACTATTAATCGAGAAGAAAAAAAAAGAAGAATAATTACGGAATCCCACTTCTTCACTGCCAACTAAACCAGTGCGTCATTCTGCATTCATTAGCCTCATTCAATCACTGGATATACCAATGAGGGCCATAATCAACAATGAGTTACTGAAAATGAATGGGGGTAGTCAAATCTATTCAGAGTAAATATAATATATTTAAAAAAAACAGCTTTTCGTTGGTTCGAAATGCATTGGAAGAAGGTACCTATTGTTTTTACCTGCCAAGAGGTTTTCAGTTCCTACTTCAACCCTTTCCTCTTGTGTTCGGTTTCGAGATAATTCCATTATCTGGTTTAGCTCGCCACGCCTGGCTGACTACTCAAAACCTCTGACTGACGGCCTTCCTTTAAGGCGAAATGTACCGCGTTTAGTTCCAAAAGCTGCCACCACGTCGCGCTTCAAAATTAACGAAAATTAATTTCCGTTTTTCTCTTGAACGGGTGGACCGATTTTCATTCTGCAAAGCTTTTTGTGAATGGTATCATCAAACTTAGGTTTGTACATTCAGTTTCGATTTTTAAAAAATCGAAACTGAATGTACAAACCTAAGTTAGATGATAACATTCACAAAAAGCTTTGCAGAATGAAAATCGGTCCACCCGTTCCGGAGAAAAACGGAAATTAATTTTGCCCCCGATAGTGCAGCCATCTATCGAAAAAATTTCTCACTAAAATGAGGGACATTTCGCCTTAACCAACTACACATTTCTAACTAAACCGGAGGTTTTTGTAACAGGTTTATAACCTTCTTCTTGAATTTCCTCACTAACGAAGAAGGTAGGTAAGCCTAAGAATTTATAGGGGTCGAATACTCAACATTTTCATGAGTAGATAGGTAAATACTCTAAAATCCAGATTTCCAGAGGAGGAAAAAACAAATATTTAACAGCGTTTCCCAAAGAGTAAATAAAATTAGCAGGTACCATTATCTTTTAGTATTCTTCTTATAGTCAACGATTGCTCATATTAACCCCTTTGCATGGCTTTTTTGACCCATGAGGGAAATTGAGGGGGCTTTGGCAACACTGGAGCTCATGAGAGCTCATTACGCCTCCGTACGTTAATTCCTTTCAGTTAGTTTTTGAGTGACTGGTGTGGTTCTAGTTTGACTTTTCTTATTCTGGAAGACTGAGTAGAAAAAACTTTATTGTAAAACACAACTACTACGTTCATTTTGTCGTCATTTCAAGATGTATTTTGTAGACATTTTTTGTAGGTAGATCTATTTTATAGATTTTTTTGGTCATTTTGTACACCTACTCAATGTAGAAATAAGTCAAAGAAATAAGGCTGCTTTTTTATTTGAAGAAATAAAAATTTTGTTTCATTTATTGAAGAAAAAATAAATTTCAAAAATTGTTTTCTAATAACTATGTTGAAATTGGGTATATTGGTTGAAAGAAACAGTTTTGAAATGCTTTCTACTACCCTTACATTTACAGTTATAGGTACATTTAAAAAAGTTACATTTTGGATATGCAGAACAGCATAGTTTGATCAATTAGGATGGTAGGCCAAAAAACCCACGTGTCACCAGACACTAGAAAATTTCACGTGTCATGCAAAGGGTTAAGATTAAAACTTTGATTAATCAAACAGGAAGTAAACAAATAACAGATTGGATACTGACTTTTGAACATGGCGCCAGCGTGGAGGCGGGAAGCGCCCCCAACCATGTCTTGTATCTGTTGGATGAGACCAGCAGGTCCGCCGCCATCTTTCATTTGGGACTCGATGATCCTTTCAAGCTCCTCTCGGAATAGCCTGGATCCCATGATCATCTCCACTCGTTTCCTCTTCTCCATTTCTTTCACGTCCTGAAAAATAGCAATAATAATAAAATTTAAATGATACGGGACAAAAGGAAACCCAAGTCATAGGTGTCAGAATAAGGAAAGGAGTAGGTTACAAAAGTAACCCCAAGTACGTAGGTCATTGGTGTTAGGATAAGGAAATGAGTAGATAATAGAGTTCTGTAACCCCAAGTAAATAGGTCCTAGGTATCAGAATAAGGAAAGGAGTAGGTTACAAAAGTAACCCCAAATACGTAGGTCCTAGGTGTCAGAATGAGGAAAGGTTTAGGTAGTAGTTTTGTTATGATCACTACTCCATTTAAGGTTCCCACTTTCTAGTTTGGTGGAATCCTCGAAATGACACATCATGTAAAAAACTGGAATTATGGATACTGTACTGGCCTACGTCACGGTTTCGTCCATCAAGCCATTTCTTCAGACTGATTCATCTCAATCTCAATACATGGATGGGGGATGATAGAAGTATTCTTTAGAAGGGTATTAATATGAAGACGCCCCAATCCCATTTTTTTGATTTTGTCCTCCTTTTCCTTTTATGATCTAGATCCTGATCGTTCCATACCGTATCAGACTACTTATTGATGATATCTGCGTCATCAAGCGTTTCATGTGCTGGGCTTAAAACATCCGAAGGTCGTTCGGGATGAATCTCACAGGCTATTTTAGATTAGATCGTTGATTCTAATGAAACCCCAATTCCTTCTCAACTACCTCTTCGTTTGTAAATTAAACTCGCCAGTAAATCTACGAGTATGCGTGGGGTAAACCAGTCATGCACTACCTATGGCCGAATGAGCGAATTTTTAGAGAGCCAATCATCACTAACTAGCATTTTCGGGCCATTCTCACAGATTTTCAGCGATTTTAGACCGCAAGACGCTATCACAATAAATTGCTTATGTACTTGACGACTAGCTACTCATAGCAGACTACACTAGATGCTGATTTCGATTATAGTCCCTTATTCCCTATGGTATGGTTTGGATGGCGGTATTGAAGACTCTCTATACTTCATACTTGAGACTCGATACTCTGCAGTCTCTCTGATATGATTATAGTCATAGCCAGTAAGTAGATAATAATAGCTTTAGGTTGATTTTTAAAAAATCAATCTATAATCTTGCGGCAGGCGTACAGGTTGATTCAAAAGGCTCTCCGAGACCGGCTAGACAGTCCATCTGTACCAAGTTAAAGGTCGAGTAACGAACTGACACTGACCCTGTGTAACGAGACCAGACCACGATACATTGAGGAGAACTCAAGTGAGACCTGTGAGTGGGACCCAAGGGTGGACCTAATTAGGGTCGTTTACTTGAAGATTATCTCACCCATCTCATGATACAGCAGGAAGAGGAACTCAGCGTCTCCCTCATTCCACACCACCCGTCACCTTTATAATGCTCCAATTAACCACATCTGTTTCAGTTTTTAAACATCTTGAGGGCGCACAGGCGCATTGCTGAGTCAATAACTAGTTCAATGGTCATGAAGGTCTGAATGCTCCATGAATCTCGGCCAAGAACTTCAGTTTTTACCACAGAAACCACAGCGCATGCGCAATGGCAAAAGTCAGTGGAAAAAAATCCAGGGAAACCGCGGTGCTTAAACGACCTCCTGCAAAGGTTCAGTTCATTCAACCACAATCTCAAAAAAGAAAGAATAATGGATACAACCTAGTAGATTATGCCGACAATGACGGTCCCATTTCAACCCAACTTGATCATTTTAGGGCTAGAAAGGGGGTTTAGGAAATAAACAAACAAGACTTTGGTAAAAACTAAAATACAAAAATAAAAAATAAACAATTTGGTCGCCTTGGCCAAAGTCTGATTGTGATTCTAGAAGATTCGGGTAGGAGAGCAATCTTCTCATATCATTGTACCTCCAAGAATTATTTGATTTCGAGCCAATAATTCAAAACTATCATGAATGGGGAATTATCGTGTATGGGAAAAACACATTTTTTCTGCATTTGTATTGTTATTTGAAATAAAATAACACTGCCAATACAAAGAAAAAAATAGTTTATTGTTCGGGTGTGGGGAAAACTTGGAATAAAACCTCAGCTGTTTGACTATAGGCGGAATTACGAAGGCTCTTGGGAAACCCTTTGCTACGTTACACTAAAAGAACTGAACCGAAAAATAATGCGCTGAGATCGCATTGAGAGCAGTGAAAATAGGAATAATTTAAATAATTAATTAAAAATAACTAATATTAATTCAATCAATTTATTAATAATTCAAATTCTATTCTCACTAATCAGGAGCCCAAATAAGAAGAAGACCTTTATTGACACGGACATTTAAAATAGGCCTCTAAGGGCCCTTAAGGTTGTAAATTACAAGAAATAACAAAATAACGTCTTCGTTATTGTTTCTTTTGAGTCATTATCTTTCAGGAAAAAACGGACTGTAGACCTAGTCAGATCATTTATTGATGAAACTTTATATCGGAACGTAACGATCGCGAGGTCTCATTTCATACCGCAACGTAACGGAAGAGTAATGGAATTGTCCTGTTAATCATTAAATGATAAAAAATTTATGATAATTCCCCATTATGGTTTACCATGTTGAGGAGACATTTCGAGAAGCTCTTTCGACTTTCTCAGACTCGGTAGGACGTCATTATAGACAATTACTGCTCAAACCACTACAATCAACATAACATTATAATGAAGATACATTTTCATTTAACTACTTACTGCGTCAATGTCTGCTGGCCTCATCTTCCCTCTTTCGTCATCATCGGCATCCTCAGGGACCCCGTTGGTGTGCGGAGGCACCTCAGCAGCCACCGGCTCTGACATATCTGACCGCTTCTGCAACAAAACATCGGGAAAATTAAAAAAAAAAAAATGTGACAGGCAATTTCCATTTTGGAGGAAAAATGTTTCTACTTCACAAAACTAAAAACAATGTTTCAGCTACATCGCGTTCTGTAACATCCAACCTTTGCTAGTTGCCTCTCAAATTGTCAAGGTACCCCTCAGAGTGAAAGACGCCTTGCAAGCTTAGGTACAACTTTAAAATTGGAAACTTACCTATCGAATGATCTATTTAAGTATCTCGATGTCACCTCGTATCCTACCTACTTGCCCCAAAAGTAAATAAAATCATCCGGTATCAATATTGATGCAATATTTATTTATAAACCTCGGCAGGCCGTTATCTCCCAGTTCAGTGGGTAGTATTTCATGTCATCTGTCATCTTATCTGCCCTCTTTTATCACGTCGTTGATTTATTCGTCACCTCCTCCACTCAAGTCATGTTATTTCCTCGAAACCTTCTTTCATGTTGAATTAATTGTCCATTTATCTGTTTTCGGGAATCAGGAATTTTCATTGTCACATTCATTGTACATAACTTGATTAAATCCAAATCGGACTCAGTTTTCGTTCATCCGGTTTGTACAGACTAACAACAGGAAGATTTCATCTCTTTGTGTCATTCAGGAAATCTTAGAATGTTCTTGATTCTTAATTTTCAATCAATGAACAACAACTTTGACATACTTCTTGATTATTCCAACCAAACCACATTCATTTTACTTGATTGACTACCCTTCACAAGCGAGCTTCTGATTATTGATTTCGATCCCTCAACTTAGGCTACGTTCCATACAGACGTATGTAATGTGTAAACTGTGTACAGAGTTTCGAGGTTTGATTTCTTCATACAAAAAAAAAAGCTCCGGCAGAAATTCTAGCTTTCAAGATCAATTTACAGAGAAATCAGTAGAAAATGTAGGCGATAAAACGAAGATCATTTTCTCTGCTAGGTTTTGAAAAATATCACTGCACTTATACCCTGGTAGGACTTGAAATAATTGCTAATGTTTTAAGTATCTATTTTGCGAACGATGCAATCTTCAGCTAATTACAAGCATCAAGAGAATTATTAAACGGAATTTTAATAGTAGTTTTCTATCCAACAGTAAGTTAGAGCTTCACATAAATATTCCATTCAATTTGTGGTTTGTGGGGTTTTATGAGAAATAAAAACGGTAATTTAGTGAGACAACCAATGACGCATGAAAACCGTTGATGGAATTAAAAGAGAACGAATGAGAGAGCCTAATAAGGAAAGAATAATAACAAAAGACTGTTCAGGGAGTGAACGACCTTTTTCTTGTAAATAACGTTATTCGAGCTGAATGGCCCTTAGATAGCCTTTTTCTGAGTTCACGAAGCGGCATTTCCTCGGTCATAACAATTAGGCCATCAAGAGACTTACAACTCGAGGAAAACAATGACATTGACGGTATTTACATTTTTTAACGGTGAATCACCTGATGAGAGACGCCGAAGGTATAAAAAGTCACGTCGTTTTCATGCTCAGGAAAGAAATTGAGAGACCTTTCAGGATCGAAGTAAGACAAACGTTATTATGAGACATCTTGTCATTTCAACTGTCAAAAAAGTGATATTTTTTCGGAGAAAAAGTCATGATCACGCCCATACTAATTTAAATTTCACCAAATTTAATCCAATTTTTTAGAATTCAAGGTTTCCCTTTTCATATATGTACTGTATTTCATATATTTCTTATTATTATTAAATTACAAGTTATAAGCTCTTCAGTAGATTCAAAAGAAAATAGTAACATGTTTAGATTCATCATTCAACATTATACATGTCTAGATAATTCGATAACTAATTGGTAAATTTTTGAAAATAATAAACCAAAATCAATGGTTTGTCGTGTCAGGATGAAAAAATCTCGAAATTCCACTTTTTGAGGCTTTTTCGATGGTTTTTTGTTGTTGTTGGAAGTTTATTTTCCTTTATTTTCTGTTACACCCAGATCAGATTATACTTCTTTTGCAACATTACAAAATCTATTTGAAGGATTCCGTAATATTATGAGCCTTCAGTATGGAGTCCAGTAATTATGATTGGAAGTCGAAAATCAAAAGGCATCTGTTATTCCCAACCTTTTTACCTATGCATTTTGTAAAGAAATTGTGATTCACATGGGATGGAATGGAGAATGATTTGATGGAAGCTGGATTTGGTGGTGCAGGATTGTGAAGAAAGAGCTGAACTTCGCTGTGAATGATTATACAGGGTGTTTCACTTATGATCCGAAAAACTTCTCCCACGTGTTCTACAGGTAATTTCCAACAAAAAGTGTCCTTTAAATTTTTTTTCTTAAACCACTAAAAACCCGAGGCTATAACTTATCACTAGAATTTTGGGGATCTAATGAGCGTTTGAAAAACAGGCAGTTTTCAAAATTTGACGGAATTAACCTTTCGGGCTCATTTTTCACCTTCAAGTTCCCTTCAAAAAATTATTGTTAGAGGCTGAGAATACGGGAAGTTTAACGCTCTTTCCGACAATGTACTCAGATTTGGTTTAACTCTTCATATCAAGAGAGTTATGGCCTTTTCAGTGACCAAAGGTCGAAAACACGAAAAAAATCTTAAAAGTGAAAAAACTCAGGTTTTTGGTGGTTTAACAAAAAAACGTTAAAGGACACTTTTTGTCGGAAATTACCAGTAGAACACGTGGGAGGAGTTTTTCGGATCATAAGTGAAACACCCTGTATATGTAGACCGAATGACCTTTATACAAATAAATGCTGTTTTCTTTCTATGTAGATTTACTAAATGTCGCTCCCTACCTCCAACTCTAAACATGATGAACTTTCGAAAACTCAAACGTCACCGCCTTTCCACATCGAAGAGACGAGAACCGAGCTCGACAGAGGAAAAGAAACTAGTCACGACGTCCCCTCACCTTCTGCCCTGCAGCCCAGGGAAGACATATTGGCTCCGACCTAAGAATTACGTCATGTAATTTTCAATGTAGGTACAAGTCTTATGAAATGCATGATTCACTGCACTGGGTCGAATCCACGCTTGAAAGATGAAATGTGAAAGTTGAACAACAGTTATCATGAAGGTTTTAGTTGGCTGCAGCTGTTTTCAGTAATTTAATAAAATAAATATTAAGGATTTGGAGTTATTTAGGAGTATCTTGCTGTGTTGCTAGTATGTTTTATCACATCATTACTCGGAGGATAAAAAGTCTACACTCGTAGATCTGAACAAACAAGAAAGCACTGCCATGGAGCCTAATTGGTAAGGATCAGATTAGGGTAGATTCGTATGTCGAGCGACATTTCAGTGAAACCGAGGGAAGCATGCCAGGCGGTGCGGAACTGGAGTCGGGCAAGCGGCCAGCGGACAGATGAACGGCCTTGGCCCAAGAAAAAGTCTATTAACATTTATGGGACGACTAAAAAAAGGTTAAACTACTCGTTTATGATCCAAACTAGACAAGGAGGATATCAATAGAATGGCTGGTTGGAACATCGCATTTCAGATTTCGAGAAAATCGCATTTCTTCTTTAGGTTACTAACACTTTTTCGTTTATTGGTTTGTTTACAACACATTTGAGGTAACACGTTCCGTGCGGCATGGGAATTTTTTTATGATAAATTTAATTAAAAAGGTAATTCAAGTATCTGTTACATTGGTTTTCCAAGTCAAACTCCAATTTTCCAAACCAAATTCAGAATATTCCACAACAAATTCAGAATTTTTCATTTCGAATCCAGAACTTTCTATTTCAAATTCAGATGTTTTTAAATACTCATGCTATGAAATTTTGAAAAAATCTCCAATTTGCAATGAAAAATTCTGCATTTGGTTTGGAATATTCTGAATTTGATTGGGAAAACCTGTATTATGAACGCATAACTGTTTTCATAGTATATGGTTCTGTCTACATGGAAACTTTCATCACGAACTCCTAAATATTAATTACGTAGTTGTAGTTTGAAAGACCAAGTTACTACAATCACTACTTTGGTGAGATTAGAACGAAAATTTTTTCGACCAAAGAGAAGGAATGGGCTGTTCAAGCCTTTGACAACATTTGAACGTTTTATCAACACACATTCCACTTATCATGCAGGGCCCCCTTATCTCCTGGGCTCTTCGATTAATTTGTTCCTTATCGCGATAGTTTACATTTCTCACATTGTACAATTTCTTACAAACGTGTGACCAGTAGTTATGTAGATACTATAATGCTCTTACCAAATGTTCTATCTACCAGAATGAATGAGTCTCTCATTACACCTATTGGTTACTCTTTTTACTTTCAGCCTGTAAATACATAACAGAGAAAACAACGATTTTTTTTCTCAAGAAATTCAAAGAAAAGGTGAAAATTAAAATTGTGGCATCAGACTCCAGCTATTTCTTTCTCCATTGCTCAATTTGGAGATTTTCACGTTTGATTGTTAGGTCTTCAGCCGTAAAAACGTATTATGCAGACGCAAATTGACTATTTTATGGTTTTCTCCCAGAAGTAATTCAGGAGCAAATTAGATGGTGTAACACGAGGGGTTCTGAGTTTCAGCTTGGGAACTCTCTCACTCATCACTAACTTTAGATGAGCTACCTTGAATAGTTTCTCTGGACCCTCTGGGACTTGAAAGTCTGATGTAACCAAGAGAACACGGGAGGATGCGAGAGACTGACGGAAATAGACAAAATAGACGTCGGGAGCGTTATGGGATCACGTAGTGCCAATCGCGAGTTTAAGGGGTCTACTGCCTCTTCCAGATACCGGCTTTTCAGAACATCATTATCTGGACAATGATGATCCTTTCAGGAAGCTGATGTTCATCAGCCAACGTAGAAAATCCCAGCCAAGGATATGAATCTAATATCCAGCGTCTAAGTCTTCTGATTTGATCTTGGAATGAAACCCTTAAGATCAGTCCAGAATAGTAAAACTTGTTCTCCGACCCGCTTGAATTTCACGTTTTGGGGGTGAATTTTCAATTGACATTTTCTGGTAGAATGGTTATTTTGGTGGCCAAGGTGGTTCCAGTCAAAGAGTTGCCAACCATCTTGATCACTTCTAATCTAAGGCCCAGTGCGGTAGAGACATTCTCGATTATTCCACTTGACCAGGTTTGATATAATTAGAAGTGCCTTTCTAGAACTTGCCATGAAGTCTAACAGTAGAGTCCCATTTCGGAAAACGCGTTCCGATACGCGTAGCTGATAAAGGAAAACGGACCAATGAGCTCGGAGCAGTCACTTTCCGGCAATGAAAGAGCTGCTTCTCCACGTATACGTGAAGGAAGAACTTTTCGGTGGTGGAATGAGAATGCTGCAAGCCTATTGGTCCGTTTTTCCTTATCAGCTACACTCATTGGAACGCGCTTTCGGAAACAGGAAGAACAAAAACTGTATAATTCCATCAGATCTTTCAAGGTTCCAGGATCTCTAAACTGGTGACTCCGACGTGATATACAGGGTGGTCCCAAACGTAACGAACTTACTTTGAGGTCTTATAGGAAATTTAACGCTGATCACGAATATACCATATATTAAGGGTCCCTGAATAAATCCTGACCACTTTTTCCGCAAAAAAAAAAACACTTTTTTCGAAGTTTTTTGAGTGTTTTTGGGCAAAAAACACGGAAATTATCTGGGAAATCGAAAAACACTTCGAAATAAACGTTGTAGGAAATTAAATTCTGCGTCGAATGAGACCAACGATCGCTCTCAAGATTGTACCCACGATTTTTGGCGAATTCTAGAGGTTTTGATCTGTTGATAAACTGCTTGATAGGAGTAGGGAGGTAGGCAGGTAGTATGAAATGAAAATGTTTTTTATAATTTAATAATGATTAACAGGACATTTAAAACATTTAACCCTACATTTTAAGTTCATACTACCTGCCTACCTTCCTGCTCCTATCAAGCAGTTCAACAACAGATCAAAACTTCTAAAATTCTCCAACAATCGTAGGTACAATCTTAAGAGCTGTAGTTGGTCCCATTCGACGCAGAATTTAATTTTCTACAAAGATTATTTCGATGTGTTTTTCGATTTCCCAGATAATTTCCGTGTTTTTTGCCCAAAAACACTCAAAGAACGAGGAAAAAAGTGGTGTTTTGCGGAAAAAGTGGTCAGGATTTATTCAGGGACCCTTAATATATGATATAGGGTATATAGGGTATATTCGTGATCAGCGTTAAATTTCCTATAAGACCTCAAAGTAAGTCCGTTATGTTTGAGACCACCCTGTATGTGTGTTACACACTTGCTCTAGACCCGGTACTGCATCTGCCATGATCAGACAGACATGGACTAGGGGACAACAGGCTATGCTGTCTCAGGAGTAAGGGTAGAGGATTCCTGTCCTCTTTGGTGAGCCACATGCTTCCTCACTGGTACCCGTCAAAATCAGAGAATCCTGGGAAGGCGAGTCCTGTGGTGGACACGTTACCGATTATTCCACGAGACTAAGTTTCCAGGGTTTGACAATTCCATTGTATCGTTCAAGGTTCCAGGATCTCTAAACCCAGCTTCATGTATCTGGCCAACATTGAGAAACACGATTCATAAGGCTCCTTATGTTCCAAACATTGAATTTGAGTGGATTCAAAGCGAGATTTGTGATACCAGCACTGATGTGCCAGTCCAGAAACTCCGTTTCTTCAGCTGCATCTACTTCGCCCAAGATGCAACTATTTCTTCAAACGTTCAAGTTTTCTAGCATGAAGAGGAAGATAATTAAGAAGTTACGAGTGGTCACCAAAATTTAAGGTCTTGAAAATAAAATGGGTCAAATACGAGTAGATACATTTGACCGTTCTAACATCTCATTGGTGAAGGAAGGACGAAAGAAATTAAGGCATCAACATGTGAATAAGATTTCTCCATTCCAGGAGATAAGAGAGGATAGTGACGTCAGAGTTATTAGAAGGAATGAATGAGTGGCGGGGAATATGACAGTGAGAAGATTACGTACCCTTGGAAGGCAATCAAGCGGCCTATCTAAATGGGGACAATCAGGATGTCCCGGGGACTGCATCAGAGCATCAGCCTGGCGGAATGAGCCATCGGCCTACTAGTGGAAACAGTAGAAGTTGTGCGGGACAGGTTTAGAATGATAAGATCCCTTTTCTTCAAGAGCCAAGAAGTGAATACTAAAAGAAGACGTGATTTACATGGCTGATGCAATTTCATGGAAGAATTGCCGGTAGAGCCCATTCAAGCCAATGACTCAAGCAACTACTGCTTTTGGTTCTATCAGTTCCTGACATTGGTCCTTCTCAGTTACACACGGTTGCACTTGGTCATTGGTCTACCCACTTTTCCAACTAAAAATGTAGAAATCGGGAAAAATTAGAACTAGGAAGGTAATTGATTAAATCTTTGTAAAATGAAGAACCAAATTTTAACAAATAGACAAACTATTTGCTAAAAAATATTGCTTTTGCGACATTTCATGACGTCGGACTAGGTAATTATTAGGTAGTATACCTCCAAGTACAAAACAGGCGATTCCAGAACTTTGTATTTTTTGAATTGCATGACCAATAATTGACTTCATTGCTTCTTGGGCAAGTTAACTATTTATAGTATCCTGCGTATTAGAATATTACTATGGAAGTTGGTATTTTGCTTGACCCATTCAACTCAATTCGAGAATTTGATTACGAGATTTAATCAAGGGGATATTCCAAGGATCAACTGGACCGATAAGGAGGGCAGGCACTGCCAGACCGAATATAAGTCGCATTGCCTGAGGCTGGATCGATAAAAGGGTTGGAAATCAGCCTTGGGAGGGGAAGTATGTTAGGTGTGAGTGGCCCCAAGGTTGTTCACCTCACTCAACCACCCATGTTCAGCAACCCTTCTGGGACGTCATGGGCTACCAAATGAGACTCACATTCGTTAGAGGATCTCTTCCTTAAAAATTGTATGCCTAACAATAAATTTGAAACAAACAATGCCATCAACAGGCAGAACCCGCAACAAGCGTATGTATTACAGAGGCCGTTGCAGTACGTGCCAAAAAATTAAGTCATACATCATTTGGAAAATTGTATGCCTTTTGGCAGCATTTCTATTGAAGTAGTATGTTGAAGTAGTACGCGCAAGTACATCTGCAAAATATTCAAAATGATCCGGATATGAAAATTTCATCCCTTTCTCATTTGTATTTCTGCACACAACCAGTTTCTAAAGTTCATAAAAACCCGCTTTCTCTGAAAACCATGTCGCAAAGTGACCAGTCAGTCCTAGTAGTAGCTTCCACACACCCATCATCTCAAACGACTCATCATCTTGTACCTACTTATTAGCAGTACTGGCTACCATCGATCTGGTCAAATGGGAATTATATTTTGACCAGTTCTCAACAATGTCAAAAAATACAAGTTGAATCGGACGAGAAGATCAGAGAGTTTGGTCTCAGACAGGCACAGAACCTAAGACGTTAATATAAATAAGCAGCACTGATAGTGACTGTTGAATAAAGGAGCTTACTAGTATAGCGAAGGTGGCACTTGTAAAGTAGAAATCGCGTGATGACGTCTCATTTTATACGGAAAAGAATACGGTATGGAACGACAGAACGCGATGTCGGAGCACAGGTGGGATAACACGTGTCATAACCGGTAAGAAGGGGAAGGACACGTGTCTGTCATGAACCGAATCGTCGAACTGAATAGAAAACTCCCCTCATAACCCCTCATCCGAGTTGGGAGGGTGGAATAATATTATCCCAACGAACGATAACAGCAATCATCTCGCCCAGTAGAGGAACGAAGCGTGAGAAAGCAATGGTCATTTCTGAATAATTTCCGAATAATGTTGGTCTAACATGGACGAGAAACGAACGATACATTTTCAAAAGGTAAGTATAAACATCATCTTTCAACTTCAAAAATATTGCTATGTTCGACGTTTTTCACACTACGATGTGTGTACAAAAATATCTCGAGGAACTGGATATTCCTGGATAAAAATTGCAGAATTAGTTTGAAGACATCCATTGTTTGATAATACAGACATAAAAATGGTCTATGACATGAGCTGAACGTACAGCAAAAACCTAATATTGTAAAAAAAAAAGTTCTACTATTTGATCCATGTCTCTACTCACAACAATAAAATCAATTAATTATATACATTTCTGTGGATTTTAACGCTGATTTCTGCCCTAAGGATATTTTTGTGGAGATGAGGGGTATTGGAGCTTGTTTTTACTTGAAAGAAGAGTAAGTCCTGTGAATTTCATCAAAATCGTTAGAGCAGTTAGCGAAAAAAATCGAAAAAAAAGAGCTGAAAACGACGTTTTTCAGGTTTATACGGGTGAGAAAAGTAGTGTGAAGCCTCGCACCAGATGTTTCAAAACCTGCTCACTTAAATAAGTATACATTCTTCGAATTTGTATCTGACAGCAAAGATAAGAGTAATGGCGATGCTGAAACTGTGCAAAAATGACGTTATCTAGAAGGGTGCGGCGGCTCTTTTCATTCATTAGTTGACTTGTGAATTACGCCATAGCCTTCCTCTAACGATGAGGACCCGCCTATCAACTTTCAATTTCTAATAAAATTGACAATTATATCAGTACACATCGTTATTCCACATTGACTGAGTTGTTGCCCGTTATGAGGTAATGGTCTAAGAATATAACTTCGTAGATATTTAAGAGCATACTAAGGTGAAGTGACGACCGAAAAACTGGAACTAATCGTACTCACTCCCCGTGTTTCCAACACACACCTCTCTGGCTTTGATTAAAAAAAAAAAAAAAATCCAATTAGTCAATCTTTCAAGTAGAAACTAGAGATACTCTAGCTAGAGGCAAGAAGGTACTCGTATAAAAATACAGTAATTATTTAATAGGGGTTCGAACGAGTCATATGAGTGTGTCTGGGGATACTCATGCGATATCTAAGCGCATATAAAGAAAATCCAGATCACCCAAAATCGGGTCTTAAGGATGATCACGTATCAGGTACTGAGAAATAGCACACTCCATTCGGATCTCAGCATTCCCCAAGTTGCTGACGCCATCAAGAGTACCTATCAATCGCTTCATACTTCCATAAATTATCCAGCCATACCAATTCACTAGTAAAATAACTGTTCATCAACTCTTCGGTAGATCGGCGCCAGTGAAGACGTCAAAATTCACTATCGTGACAGTCGATGGTCTGACACCCCCAATCCACGGCAATCAGAGATAGGATGTTTAATATAGCTACATTATTTCATATAAATTTGGTTTCAAAGATTTTATAAAGCGAAAAAAAAAGGATTTAGCTTCGAATTTATTTGAGATTGCACAATAATGCGCTCGTGTGTTGATGGATGCTAACGAAGCATTACTTTCAAAAAGCTGAACTAATTTTAAGAATTACGCGGTTATAGCTCGTAATCATACCATAATATATCTACTAAATTAAATTCATGGGGATTTCATGAAGACAGATTTTTTTACAATTTTCTTCAGGCATTATTTGGTTGAGAATAACTTTCTCATTTGAGGCATTGTAATCGATATCCCATCTCTTCCTCATGTGCCCGGAGTCTATGTAAACACCCGACGCCTTTCTCGAGGCTAAAGGAGGTGGTTAACGCCCCGATGAATATTTCACATCCACTCAGGCCCCCTTTGTGACCTCTTGCTGCCTCGAGGCCTCGAGGTAGTTAGTAAAATTTTAAAACATGTAATATCTACCTTCCACAGTAAGGTAGTTAGTCGTAGGACTATGTTAATAGGTGTTCCCGAGAATGCGAGCTATATCTTACCAAGGTTAGCTTTAGTTTCATAAAAATTAATAAATGGGAATAACAGAGATTACTGGATCAAGGGACTAGAAATCTGAGTAAAATAAAAAAACCACAGATTTAGTTACCGGCCTGTTTTGACCCTTTCTGAGGAAAAGTTCCAGCAGTTCCAAAAATGTCTTGGAAAAAGTGTTGGTTTCCTCAGTTGATGCTCTGAATTTTTGATACACTGTAAAAGCAGGATACAGTTTTTCAAGGCCAACTGTTAGGAACCACTGACCAAATATCCACCAGTCAAGGGGATCTGAAATAGGGTCTATCAAAAACTGAGTAACAAAATCTGTATCTGTTAGAACCTGCACTTGATCACTTGGTTGAAAAGCTAGATCATAGTACCGAAGGTCCTAACTATATCTTCTCACTTAGTAACTGAAGGAACCACGTACTGTGTCCTTCAGTTCTTTTCGTGACCTGGGATTTGAATGGTCGAACACATGGATATCCAGTTTTCTGATAAGGGCGTTTTGGGATTATTGATATGCTAGCTTTGAGATAAAAAGTAGGGACGATTGGAACAACCAACAAATTCCTATATATACTATAGACACCATCAACTGTTTCACTGACGGTTCGAAGATAGATTAGATCACAAGAGGCTACTTCCGGTGCCGGAGGATACATACCAAGCCTCAGGGTGGCGGATTCTTACAGTCTTGACGAATATGCAACAGTCTTTGACGTCTGCGGTTTTCATTATTTTCGTTCAAGGAAAAAAAAGTCATGAGAAAGGTCCATTATGAAAAAGCCTAACAAAAATTGTTAAGGTCAATACTAAAAGCTCTAATAAGGGTCTCTGTTAAATTTTGACGAAAATGCGTTACTGGTTAATCATCAAACGATTCGTTGAGATCTCATCTATCTAGTCAAGAATATCAATGAAAAAACCCCCAAAACCACATGGTAATCGTTGGATTGGAGCCTCAAAGTCGTAATAACGCTATTTTCGCCTGACAAAGAAGGGACTATTCTCAAGGCTCTTTCTGTCCCTATTGGCCATTCACAGATTCCAATTCTGAACCTGGCTGGGAGAAACGTTTTTTTCGGTCTCCTGAAAAGTTTGAAAAAATAACATTGAACCTTTATTCAGCCCAGCTCGTATTTCAGTTTCACAAATTTATTTATTCTTCTAATTTTCTTGTTTTTAATTAGCCTAGTTTACAGGCTAGGGAGTCCCTGACAAGCCGCCTCTGCCTCAGATCTAGTCCTCCATGTTGAACACAATAATATTTCCGAACTCTGTCACGTGAAAGAGTGCATATCGTGCAGAGGTAGATACAGCTGCCTCCTTAGCCCGTGAAATCCATCAACTAATGAATATTCAAACGACCAATATTCATGGACAAGGCTCCTTCACCAGCCCACCCATTGCATTGTTGAAGGGCTCGCGAGTTGTCGGCTTTTGTCTGTCAGGAAACGCTTCTCTTTGTTTCTCCCTGTTTTAGCGTCAACCGAAGTTGTTCTCTTAATCTGTGGCCTCAAACATTCACATTTTCCCCCTAGTGAGTGGGCACTATTATAGGTACCGGCCAAATAGTTACTGAGTACTTTTTAAGAGTGCTCAGGACGCCCGGCTTGGGAAGCGCCTCAAACATGCCCCGACGCAGCTCAAAATCCTTTTTATTTTTCACGTTTGTGATTTCGAAAATTCCTCGATTTACGTATGTTGTACAATCATAAATACATACTTGAAGATGTGAATCATAATTTTAAGTTTATTCCATCCAGAGAAACCTGGAAGAAACCGACGAAAAATCAGGTTTTCGTCGGTTTCTTCCAGTTCTGGATGTAGTATACTTAAAATCATGATTCACGTGGTAAAGTATGTGAAGAGTAATTATGATTGTATAACATACGTAAATCGAGGAATTTTCAAAATCACAATGCACAAAATAATACATGGGACTTTGAGCTACGTTGGAGTAATCTTGGGGAACTGCAAGAAGGTTTCTACAAGGCGTAGCCAGTTGAGTCGTCATAAATCTGTTTGCTTTCTACTTATAACACAATTTATCTGAATGAGTCTTCACAGAGTTTATATTATGTAACTTTTTGACCGGGATTTGCCTTCAACACTGGGGCGGAAGAGGACGCGGGGTTTACTTGGAAAGGAAGCCCTTGATGTCCCCGAAGATGGCCAAGCCTGTGAGAGGCATGTCCTGAGGGCTTCCAATCCTGTCCCTACCTCATCCTGGAACAGTTTTTTCAAACAGTCAATCTGCTTCCCATTGTGACCTTTATTTTCAGTTTGGTTTCAGTATCGACCTGTTATGGTTCAAAAGGTGGCCATAATTGACATAATTTGAGTAGGGATGATCCATTAAGATTTCACTATTCATCCTGACATCAAGATGCCTGATGTTGGGAATGATGAGCTCCAGAAACTCTGAATGTTTGATTTAGGTACTGTGTGTTCAAATTTACTCGACAATTCCAGAGTTGTGATTAGAGGTGGACATACTCGTATCATACCTTGCCCCGTACTATCAGCATTTTCTTTCGTCCATCCTTTTTTGGCATCCATTATCTTGCCCTCAGAAACCTTCTATTGCAAGCTAGAATTATGTACAGATCGATGGGGACCTCTTATTACCGAGAGATCCACGACTTTTGATAGATGACTCATCACCCTAAAAATCACTCTTCTTCATCTTTCCGTGTTTATCACACGCTGTTTACCTAGCCGAATACTATTTTAAGAGTGTCGTCTCAGTTGATTTTTTCAAGTCAGCTACCGAAATACTATGAGTCGATCAATCGACGAGAATACCTAGAGACGCCAGAATTGTTTTTGATTCATGTAGCGATACAAGTTGGTTTTCAGATCGCCTCCACCACCTTTACTGATTGAAATGAATAAATCAGATCAGTACACAAAACATGTGGACTTAACCTTCGCTTTATCCTTATGGACCCGAAAATTGATATTTTATGTTTTTCTGCTGCCCTGGAGACGTGGGGTAAGGTATGTGTACATGTTATTATGAGATCACTTGCATCTATAAAAAGAGTAATAATTACTCTTTTCGTAAAAATTACTCGTGTCAATTATTGACACGAATTTAATCGATCTGTCTTCAAGCTCTATCGATGGAGCCATGATTTTGTTATAAACTATTTTTTTTCCGCTAACATTTCTATGATTCGTATTTCCTAAGGTAGCCATACTGTTCTTTAGTTTTCAATTTTACACACTGCGGAAACCGCCATTTGACGATTATAAGAAGTAGTACGTATTTTAGTTGTCAGGAATTCTCCATTTCACATCGGTGGGTCTTCCTTGTCTTGGTGTCCTATAAGAACACCACCTGTTCTGTTTTCAATCGTGTCCACGGATGACTGGGCACTGCTCTTGATCGAGTTAACTTCCTTTACCTGTATCCTGATCCTGGTCTAATAGAAAACAATTGATTGAGATGATTGCTCCACAGAATAATACTGGACCTTAACCATAGCACAAGTTAATAGATTTCTGTATAAATTCTCAACAAACCCTCCCCCATGCCAAGGAGAATACTAATGGCGTTGAAACCTACAAAAATAGGAGTTTTTCAAATTGGCCGCTGGACAGAAAACCTGCAAAAGTCAGGGAATTTCAAGCATCAGGGAATGTCAGGGAAGTCCGTGAAAACCGACCTAAGTCAGGGAATTTCACACTGAGTTATAGAACAGGACAATAATTTCACGAATTACCGTAATACCTAGTACCTACCAACTTAGGTTGACATAAAAAAGATCTCCTCATTTTGTTTAACATTAATGTTTACTGCTTGAACAAGAAAGTCCATATTTTTTTACATTCAATGAATAATCGAATGAATGAACTAATTAATCGAATGAATTAATTCAAAGCAATAAGTTAATGAAAATATTCTGATGACTCCAATACCAAACAGAAACATATTTTTGATTGATAAGTAACAGACTTAAAACTGACAATTCACTCCTCAAAAAAAAAAACACAAAAAAAACATGGTTTTGATAAGTGAAAGTCTGGGAATTTCGAAATCTTGATTTTGGGTCACCCTGATTTTGTGAGTTTTTACGCGTGAGGAAAATAGTGAGAGGCCTCATATATATATAGAAGTTCAATTTCAGTTGAATCAGGTTGGAGGTTTGATTTAGAAGTTTTTTCTTTACTCAACCAAACGAAACGTGAAAATCAACTTTAAAGGGTTTTTTTGCTTGGGGTGGGGGGGGGGGGGGGGGGAGGAGAGAGCTGAATCTGAATCTAAAATCAACATTCAGTTTGAACTTGTACTGCGACCAAGTAGATTGCAAATACCAACAACTGCAAATTGGAACATAATAATGACATCTGCTGCTGCTCCAGAAGCCTGTCTATTGTATGTGAACTAAACTTCTGATGAACCTTTTTTATTGTGTATGGTTCAGTGCTCCAAATTCATGCAACTGAAAATTTTCAAACTCCACTCTAAACTCTTGCTTTTATTAGCTTGATGCCTACATTAAAAGCCTGAAGGATATATACTCGTATTATTTACTCAAAAATCCTATTCCACGACAGGATGTGCTGAAATTTTCCTGAGAATTCAGGTATTCCACAGTGGACGACTTAATGGTTGACAAAATCTACGCTTTTGGATCAAATAGACGGAAAATGTAATAAGCCTGAAACGTCTGGAAATTGGATCAGTTTGAGTAGGTTAAGACTCGACTTGCCGGGGTTCAGAATTTTTCTTCTCGACAGATGCAATTCTCTTTGAATTAACTGAGGAAACTAGTTGTCGAAGAAGCTATTTGCTGAATTGATAGCCGACCTCTAGGGCTGTGAGTGGTCAACGACACGGAGGAGCCAAAACAAGTTCCCTTGACCTAGTTGTTCGGCGCCGCTTCTCATTTCGCCAGCTGTCTCTCAATTTTTCGACAAATTCTCTATTCGTCACCATCTAAAACTAGGCCTATGGTGCGTACAGTTAATGTGTACTGTTGCTGAAATGTTATGATACGTACCAACTGTAACTTTTGCTGAAATTCTAAACTTGTTATCAAAAACGTTGTTGTTGTAATCTACTTCAAAGCTCTGACGATACTAATGAAAGATGTTACGAATAGGATTGCCATCTCCATATCAATACTCACTCACTCACTGCCCGGGGTTGTCATTGGAAATGAGTTTTAGGCACTAAAAGCTTATACTCTGCCTCAGTTGAGGCCCCTTTATTTTAAAGAGGATTCTGCCGGCTACCTCAAGTCGGAGTCAGTAAATCTTCTGTTGAGATCAGCGAATTTCTTTAGGGGCCAAGGGGACCCATGTAATTCAGTTTTTCCCATTTTTATCAGCCAATTTTTGTCCGATTCTGATGCGGTTTGCGGCATTCTCCTTGTCATCCAATCCTCTAGGGAGAGCATCTATGTATAATTTTAATTTCGTAATTTTGAATTTTTCACGTCCTTTTTTAAAAGTAGGATTGGCTCCACGAAATGTCACGCAGCGCAAGAAGTAGAAAAAGTTGGCCTCCAAAATCAAAACATCCAGTTGTTTTCAGCGTTTCGAAGCTTCCTGAACAATTTTGGTTCCGTTTCTCCTTGCCTGCGGCCAATTCCTCGTCCCAGGCAAAATTGTTTGAAGTTAAGTCCGATTTTGATGAAATTTTCAGGGCTGGTGCAGGTAATTCCCTACGGTCTCCTTTCCAAGTATTTTCATCGCCGAGGGACCAATAATAGCGCAGTTGCGTTTCTCAGTTAATAATGGACTGATTTTGCTCAATTTCGGAGGGTAATTGGGGGCTGACTCCAATAATACGATTGCCTATTAATTTCGCCACAAAGTCACAATTGGATATTGTGCGTAGGATATTGTGGGAATAGCTACTGTGTGTATATTAGAGAGAGTGATTAGAGTTATAGATATTACTCCGGAACTATCCCACCAATTTCGGTAAAATGTTCACTAACTGATTCTATAGGTGCGTCCATGAATCAAAAGTGAGGAAGCTTTTCTGCTCACCCAACACGGCAGACTATTTTTTGAACAGTCTAAGCGATGGAAGGTAGACCGATAAATTTGGCATCTACGTATTTGGCCCTTTCCCCTTCAAAATACATAAGGATTTATTACATCCTCAGGTTCCCTCTCGTTTATTTTTTCTTCTTCAAATGCCATCAACTAAACATCTGTTTTCCAACAGATCCACATTTTAGGACTCGTGTGGTCGGTAGCTGGAAGTTTGGAAGCGCCCGCGCCCCACATTCCAGCTCTGCCCTTCGGTCTCCGGCTAAATTTAACCTTTCAAATCACCGGCCCTCTATCTTCATCCAAGTCGTTAAACAAGACGAGGAATAATGTTTGTTCGAACATCAGAGCGAAACCTCATTGCCAAATCTGTCGCAGTTTTACGGTCAAGAAATGTAGTGTTCCATGAGAATCAACGAGATCAATGAAATGGAAAGATTTCACTTCAATCTCATAATCAAAAAAAGATTTGAGGGTTGCAATACTCAGATCCTTACTACCTTACTAATCAACAAGTACGAGGGTAGTCCAGAAAATAAGTTCCGTTTTCTTTTTTAAATCAAGTTTTTATTGGGAAAAAAATGAAACTTTCAGGAATCGTACTTGAACATGAATGTATTATTTTTCCACGTAATCCCCGGCGATATCAATACATTTGGTATATCGCGAAATGAGCTTCAAAATCCCTTCCTCGTAGAAGCTTGCCGCCACCTCCTTGGTCCAGTTGGTGACAGCTTCTTTCACTTCAACGTCACTTGTGAAACGTTCTCCCACCAATCCCACCTTCATTTTGGTAAAAAGGTGATAGTCTGAAGGGACTGTAGGGTAGATGGGTCGGAATATCCCAACCAAATTCGTCCAAAAGTTGCGTTGTGGAACGAGCAACGTGAGGCCGAGCATCATGGAGAAGGCAAACACCGGAGGTCTACATTCCTCTTCTCTTGTTCTGTATGGCACGACGAAGCTTCTTCAGGGTCTTACAATAGCGGTTGGCGTTGTTTTACCATGAGGCAAAAAGTCAATCAGGAGAATTTTCCTTTTTGGCCCCAGAAAACAGAAGCCATGATTTTCTTAGTTTCCACCTTGGTAAGGAGGTGGCAAAAAGCTTCTACGAGGGAGGAATTTCCATGCTCATTTCGCAATATACCAAATGTATTGACGTCGGCTTATTATTATTATTGACTGGGGCTTATGTGGAAAAATAAACATTTATGTTCAAGTACAATTTCTGTAAGTTTAAATTTTTTCAATACAAACTTGAGTAAAAACAAGGAACTTATTTTCTGGACGATCCTCGTACCTAAGGTTGCAGCATTAGGATTAATTCATGAAAACCAATTTATTCACAATTTCGGCACGGGGAAATTTAATATGATGCATGGAACCTTTTCTTTTGGATTCTAGAATTTTCCAGTAGGTACGCCATTACAGAACCACAAAACCCTGAGCCAATCAAAAGTGTACTTGTGACTTGAATCGCACCTTGCCCACCATTTATTCGTTTTTTTCATAATAATTTTGAATGCATTTAATTTTTGCCGAATTTCATTCAAGTGAGTCTCCTACTTGGACTTGAGTTGAGTTCATTCGATTGTCGGTCTGTTTATACCATGCTACAGGCCATCTTGAAATTTTGAGGGTGGACTCGTCAGTGTATAGTTCTTGGTGGCGATTGTAATGACCTGTCGTTTACACCCCCTCCTCACCAATCGTGTGGCCCTGGTCTATAGACCCACTAGTTAGGTAGGTACCTTTTTTAGCCACTTGCTATTGAAATAAAAATTTTGAAAATATAATCAATGTACCTAATTATTGCAAAGGTTCTCATTTTGCACGTTCGTCCGCTTTCATTCGCCCTCGTCCCTCGATGTTCAGCCTCAGGATCCACCAAGGACGATATTCTGTCCGTCTCATTAACCAGCCGGCCGGCCTCTCAGCCCCTCCAACTCCACTTCTCAACCCTTCTATCTAAACATTCGAGACTTGACAAAAGGCCTTGGCTTCCGAATTCTTCACGCTCGTCAACTCCACAACATCCTCCTCTCGATGTTCTCTCTCGGTCTCATCTCTTGCATTTCAAACAAACTCAGGAATGCTTATGTGTGGTCACCACTCAGAGATTAGTTACCTACTTAGAGCTCCAATGTACCTACCTATACCTGATCAGTGCTGAGACGGGTAGGTATAACTTCCTTCGTGTCACATCGAAGGCCGAACCTCACAGTGAAGTAGTTAGAAGGGATGAAAAATATGACTAACACATCAAGATCAACTGTGTATGCCAGGAGTGCTCCAAAAGAAAGTGCCTGTTGAAAAATCCAACCTCTCCCTCATGGGGTTTGACTTCGAACGTATTTATCACAGATATCGGTGGCTAACATAAAGTATGAATATTGGTGTATGGCTCGAGGAAAATGACTAGTACGTTTTCGCCGAAGGTCAGACCCGATTGGAGATTCGCGGTTGATTTGAAGAAACTAGGCAGACTTCAACCGTTCAACCTAATTTGTTCCAACATGGAAAACACAACAGAAATGAATTTAGAGTGGCAACCCCTCCGGCTTTAAATAACAGAAGAATTACGTCGAGTTTAATGTTTTATCACCGTGTTGTTTTCACTGGAAAGGTCATTATGATTGCATCAGTTTTGGGAGATTGAAAACGATGGAAGGAGGGAGAGAATGTTTGACTTTGCTAAATAATAACAAAGTATTTTCGCCCTCAAACAAAACAAGCAATTTCTCCAGCCCCTCCCAGCTATCCATTTCTCTCGGGTCCATTACCGTTATTGTTAGATATAGGAGGGCGCAACGGTCTTCCAGGGTGGTCTCATAATTATTATTGTATTTCTTCGTAAATTTCCTTGACTTTAACGTGATAGATGAAAATTGGGGGTGACAAGAATTTAGGAATTCAGCTCTGGGGCTGAGACATTTTGAAATTCAAGACTGTGAGTCACCACCCTATGCGAATTTCTACCTCACTGTGTTAACCAAGCACCAAAGGCCAAAATTCATAGTACAATGTTGCCCAATCCCCAACTACCCTTGAAATTTGAAAGGATGAAAAAATTGTCCATGGTGATGGTGGGGTTTTTTCGAGATGTCATGAACACGTTATTTCAATATAAATTAATCACAGAGGGAATATGTGTGGAGACAGTCCCCAACTATCCTCCAAATTTGAAGCCGGTGACCGGCTGGTCATGGGGGGAGTATTTTAAAGCCTATTTTTCCAGCACCACTGAAACAAAAACGATTTCAGATACAGAGGACAGTCCCTAACGACCCCCCAAATTTGAACTAGTCAGGTAAGAGTTGGAGACTGGGTGGTCATGGACGGAAACTGTTAAAGCCTAATTTTCCCGGACCACCAAAAGAGAAACTATTTCAGATACAGAGGCCAGTCCTCAACTACCCTACGCATTTGAACCAGTTAGGTAGGAGTTGGAGACCGGCTGGTCATGGAGGGAATGTTTGAAGCCCATCTTTCCCGCACCACCCAAAAAAAATCAGATACAGCGAACAGTCCCCAACTACCCTCCAAATTTGAACTGGTTATGTAAAGTTGGTGGCCGGCTGGTCATGGAGGGAGAGTTTCAAATCCTATTTTTCCCGCACCCTCGAAAAAACAATACCAAGGCTGCAGCAGAGAGGAGGGCGGGCTTAGTGACCCGGTTAGGGGATCGATTGGTAGCCTCTGGGAGGGATGAAATCGGTGGAAACTGAGGAAAGGGGGGGATAGGCGAGAGCTGGGAATCGTGGGGGCGGTAGGGTTATAGCTCCGTTTCCATGGCAACCAGCTGTTCGATACAGGGGAGCCCTGGCGCCAACCAGTCTCGTCCAATGGGAGCCAAAGCCTCCACCGCCCCCGCAGCTACTCGTCCCCTCTTTATAATAGCAATAGCAATAGATCCACGAAGTTCTACAGGCTGCTCCTCTTGTAATCTGTTGCATATATTTATCTTCAGGATTTGAAATTAATTTAAAAATTCCATTCATGCAGCATGAATTGATGAGCGAATTTTAAAAGAATAATTTTATCCGATTTGGTGGGGTGATTCTTATAGGAAATGTCACGCTGATCCCAAACATACCATATATGTTCCTATGTTTAAAATGGCAATATTCACCAAAAACCTAGAAAAACACTTTTTTAATAGCGATTTCTGACTCTAAATTTTCAAAATTTGACCCCTACCTACTCCAAAAATTCTGGACAACGAACTCATCCTTTCTTTTGATATTATTGACATTTACATTTTTTTGGATTTTTCATCTCGATTCCAGGGTCAGATTTCAATAGCTTCATTTTCTTCGAAAATTCGCTAAATCGTGAAAAGATATGAATTTTTTAATGATTTTAAAAGTTATAGTATGACTGGAAAATTACTTCTTTTGACGATAATTTTTATGATAAGGAGATTCCTTATTTTTCTAAGTCACTCAAAAATTGTTATCACGGTCGTTTAAAAGTAAAAATTGGTGGGTTGACTGGGGACCTTCGGAAAAATCAAGCTTTGGAGCAAGTAGAGCAATTTGCGCAAAAATGCTTAAATATTCGAATTTTTTGAGCGAAAGATATTCGAAGGTGTAGAAAATTTTAAATCGATTTCAACTCTACCACTCTTGTTCCTAAAACTACTCACCTTCAATTGCTAGGCTAGGTACCATAAAAGGTTTTTTTGCCGAATAAACTTTTTTTAGATCTCATTTTCCCCCAAGAACCAACGCTTAAAAGCTGCATACATAATGAAGTGATCCTTCGAATGAGACTAACACCCCAACTTTCTAGGCGACCCATAATGAGTTCTTCACCGCAAAAAATGGCTCTGTTGGAACCATTTTTAGTAGATCATCTTCTAATCTTGTGATGAAATTTCACGCTGGTAATAAAAATAAAGCACGAATGATTGGGCGCAGAACACTAGTAATTTATTTTATTAGCTCAACATTTTAAAAGCCTACATACCACTGAAAAAGTAGCATTAAGACGATTGATGTCACGAAACCCTTCTTATCTATATTAATAAAACCGATTTTTTGAGAAAACAAGATGCCCGCAATACTTTCCTTGTATTCTTCGGGTAGGTAAGGAATGAAAACACTGCAAAAGTAAAGGGGATTGAATTCTGTCGAAGATCGCCCAAGACTTTGGCAGAACGACCTGTCGAAGGACGCAGGCTTCAAACCCACTGATTACGCGGTGATGAATCCGAATCTGCCCGAGATGACCCTGAAGATCCTCGAAAGGATTCTAGTAGATTAGTATTACATTCCTTCCCAAGAACCTGCGGACAGACCTCAGGCTTGCGAATCACAACCGACAATCTGTACAGCTTTGTCGACAAGCGATGCAGGAAAATTTCGAGTCATCTAATTAGACTTTTTGATGAACGGTGGTTTTTAAGAATGTTGAAGCTTCCTTTTGCATGTTTACCTACAAATAGTTTCGCTATACCTAAGTAGAGCAATTCTGACAACGTACTGTAGAGTATTTCCGAATTGAGTTAACCTTTTTCAACTTAGATTTAGAAATGTTCCACTTAGGTTAAATCCTTTTCCACTTAGGTTTAGTCCTATTCCACATAGGTTTAGACTTTTTTCACTTAGATTTAGACTTTTCTCCACTTAGATTTAGACTCCGGAAATTATTATGCCACAACTTGAAAAGTAATGATAATGAAATCATGCAAGTGTTTCATATGTACGGAAGTTTAGTCTCTGAAATCATGTTTTTTTACTGGACCAAGCTTTTCTTATGAACAGAAGTTAGAATCAAGTACAGATTTTTTTTTCTTCCCATCATTTATGTTAGTGGAACAAAATATTCATGGTATGTAAATAGAACAGAAATAGAATTTATGGCGAACAAAATAAAGGAAAAGAAAGGCTATGGAGAAAAAAAAAAAAGGCCTATTATTCTCCATAGGCCTTTTTACAAAAGGCTATGGAGAATAATAAATGTAAATCCTTCCCACTGTGATTTTACATTGATCTATTATTCTCGTTAGCATTTTGTCCGCCATAAATTCTATTCCTGCACTTGAATTCTGTAAAAACTTCTGTACTTGATTCTAACTTCATAGCTTCTTCTGTTGATAAGAAAAGTGTCCATTAAAAAACACGTTTTCATAGAATAAACTTCTGTACATAAAAAACACTTGCCTGATATCATTGTCACATACTGACTTCAATAAATTCAATTTCATTACCTACTTTTCAAGTTGTGGCATAATAATTTCCTGAGTCTAAATCTAAGTGGAAAAAGTCTGACTTAATTCGGAAAAGATATATACCTACACATGTACAACAAAAATCTATCTATCTATGAATATATAATATTATGTACAATTGATAATGCCGTTGGATCTACGAATGTAGGTAATTGTGCAGGTAATGTATAAGCCATAGTTGGTTCCTACACTCTAGTTCCGGAGTAACGCCTACCTATGACATCAAATTTAAACTTTGCGCATGCGCAGGAGCTATTACATATCCAATGGTGACGAAATTCATAGGCATCCGTTTTGGAGGCATCTTCCAACAACCGTCCGAATTTGAGGGACATTGGACCATTAGGAACTGAGAAACGGTAGATTCAAGAAATTCACATTCATGCGCACTCGCTACCAGTGTTCCGATGGCGATGAAATCAATAAGGGATCGTCTAGGGCCTAACTCGCACAATACCTGAAAATTTCATCAAAATCTGATGATCATAACTTCGTATAGTTTTGCCCAGGGATTGAATTGAGATTCTCAACTTCTCACCAATATCATAAAAAAATTATCATTTTATGATAAAATCTACGATTATCAGGCATCGAAATAAAGAAATTCGCAAATATCGATATTCGAGAATTTTTTTGAGATCCGAGTCTCAATTATCAACTTTTGAGAATTTTTAATTTTTTCAATGATCAAGATCAATGAAATGATCAATTCTTGAGAATTAGTCTCCCAACATATTCTCAATTCTCATTTTTTTCTTCAAATTTTGTATTTTGAACGTCAATAAGTTGGTATACCCCATGACTCGATCTGTTCGTATCCACTGCTTCATTGAACTATATAAGAGTGATAACGTGGGGTATTTTAGTTGATTCTCAGTTTTCAGCTCCATGGGAAAACTACTTCTTTTCCTTAGGGAAATTTCCCTAAGAATTCTTTTTACTTTCTTTAGTTGACCCAAAGAGTTTATGAGAAGTAATGGCCTGAAGATAAAATATTGGCCTAAAAAGAAAGTTTAGGTTTAATAGGCCTAAAATGAAATTTATGTACCTCGGCCAGAGTAGGTATACGTTTATAGGTAGTAGGTACCTACCTAGATACCCAATATGACACTATATACCAATATTCATATTGCATATAGATGTATGAATATGAGGGAATTTTCAAACGACAAAATAATAATTTTTCAAATAGGTACTTAATAATTTATGACAATTATAACTTTTTGCCATTTTTTGCATTTTTTTATCCTTAACAATTGAAATTGGACCCTACAAATGATACTTCCGACGAATGAGCTCATCCTCTTTTGATATTAGGTATTGACAAGTTGCACCAGTTTGGGTTTTTTTAAACCGTTAACGTTCCTCGGATCAGATATTCAATAGATAACCGATAAGATAACCATAATCAAATAATGTTTGTGGAGATGAGGGGTATTGGAGCTTGTTTATAGGTAGGGGGAAACTAGGGAGACTTGACCCTCACTCATTTTCTCAGCTCCTGATCCTCGAAAAAAACAATGTTGGCTACAGTGGGTAC
>JAEMON010000012.1:6016218-6030730 GCA_030264115.1 Lygus lineolaris
TGGGTCAAGTCTCCCTACTTTCCCCTACTTGAAAGAATAGTAAGGCCCTGTGAATTAATTGAGAATCGTTAGAGCAGTTTACGAAATTGTAGGAATTATAAAGAACTACATAGTAATGACGATTTGCCCAACTGTGTGGCAGCCGCGTTGGCGATCTGTGAAAATTGGGATTCGGCGAGTTGAACTTGACCGGGTGAGGTGAGCTGGCTGCTGCATCTCCACACGTGGGCGTCCGGCAAGCGGAAAACCGGTCCGGCAGACGCGCCCCACCCGACCAACCACTGCCACCAGGATTTGGTGAAACTTCCTCTCAAAATCCCGTTCATTTTACACTCGACTCGTTTTTTCGTAATTATCGATTTTACGGGCTCGCGAGAACCCATTAAACCTGAACTCTCGATGGGTTTCATTTCCATCTTCTCCGGGACCCCATTAAAATGCTGGTTCCAGCAACATTACATTGACAGCCATACAATCACATTATATAGGTACATAATTATAAACATGATTGTAGTCTAGATTTGACATACCTGACAGGTAGGTACCTACCTCATTTCTACAACTAGTCAGTCTCTAGATCGTTATGAACGGTGAACACGTAAACATGTGTAGGTTTATGTGCCAACTGTCGTGACACCCTGCCACGAAAGTCGCACTGTCACAATGGCCATCTAAATCAATTCATCAACTTTAAGGGTACCACAAGTCTATCCTCAAAATTTCAAGACAAAAGACCCAAAATTGCGGTCTTTTTCGTAATATATAGCTTCCTCGTATGATAAAGATAATTGAAATGTAGGTAAACCTACTGTAGCTCAGTCACAGCTCATAATTAGAGAGAAATCGGTACTTAACTTTCTGGTTTTAATGACATTTTTAGATTCCACAAAAATCGTCATTGGTTAACTATGCAAATTAATAATACCTGCCTAAATAACGTTTTCCTTTTCACATACCCACAGTTTTAATATATTTTATACCCATGACATCACATTGTGCCAACAAGCCCCCATGCTCAAGAGAGTTTAAACTTATGAAGGTATGGATCTATTCTCGATGCGGTTCCATTGAAGCACAACACCTATCTTTAGTTCTGTTCCAACAAGCGGTGGTACAGGTAATATTCGAATATTTTAGCTGCTCCAATTGGTTGTGGGTAACTTACCCTATTGATAAGAACAGGAATCCTGTTCCAACTGCCAGGGCAAGTTGCACTCAATTCGAATATAACCCCTTCGGAGGAGGATGGGTGAGTTGAATACAGGTGAGAAAATGTTTAGTTTAACTTGAACCTTGAAAAAAAAAAAACAGCCTTGAGATTATTCGAATTGTAGCTACCTATATTCCCAAACTGAATTTTATTTGAACTGCACATTTTACAAACAAAACATACGATGAGCAGGGAGGTGTAAGTAACTCGAATTTCCTTGATGAGGAGCCTGGCAATCACAAGGTTTTTGATCATCATTCTTATGATGATTCTGGACACGTACTTTTTAGGAAAAAAGCCACGGCAGAAACCGGTTTCTCGTGTTGTTAAGAAACTGACGATCCGCAATATAATAAATTATCGTTTTTTTTTGTTTTTTTTTTTCAACAATGTTCGACTTCTCTTTCTAAAATACTGCCATTTCCCCCAACCATTAGGTACTCAAAATTTGAATTCATTCTTTGCAAAGTACCTATCTGAGTTAAACTGATTTCACGTTAGCAATGCGCAGGACCCGCTAAATTATTCCAGGAGAGCTCATTATTCAAATAGTCAAATTAGCGAAATATTCAAATACTGAAATCTTCCAGCAAGTGAAGGAAGGTAAACTTACTTGTTAGCGATGACAGATCAGGTAGCGAGGTTGCCTCTTTAGTGGTACCTGGAAAGAAATTCGAAGTTAGTTAAAGCAAACAAATTTCAAATTCAAAATATTTATTTGTATTGGCCAAGGAATTCATTACAGGGGTTGACAAAATATGGTACTTCATTCAACAAAAAAATAAACAATACACTTATTTTACAACACTATTAGGTAGCTTCTCTTCTTCTTAATTATGCACTTAGTTTCAAATGTTGGCCATTACATAGGTAATTAAAATGAATAGACATCCGACTGTTGAATACAACACAGAAAAAAACATCTTATTTCAATCCAAGATCAGTACATTTCAATCACCTATACCTTCCTCCTTGATCGACATGAAAATCTAATACTAGAATAAGTGTTTAGCTACTTATATGTATTTACCCTATAGTGGAAATAATAATGCCACAACTACATGCTCACCTACCAACTCATTTTTAATTTATATTTACTAACTTCTAGCGGAAAATCCCACATATTCACACTCCACGCTTTCCGTCTAACTGTGCTGTACAAAAACTAATAAAGTTCATAGAATTTTTTTTTGTAATTTAAATTCAGCCAATTGATTGCCTGGCTTTTCCCTAAATTCCTCCATATAACAATCTTTGTCTGTCTGCACTCAAAATAGGAGACACAGAGAAAATGAATCAGTTTCTCCCAGGTTGGAGATATTAAATAAAACTCATTTTCTTATAGAAACACAAAAAAAATTGCTGCAAATAGTGCTCAAGCGAACCATTACTATTTTCACGAATATGTAGACACAGATCAGCCAACTCTCTACTCCAAATGTAAGATCTTTAAAAACATGGATTGAAGCGAGAGTTCACATCTTTAGCTTTGTAATTGGCACAAACAAACAAACGAGTTTTTCACACTACAATAGTACAATAGGTAAATAAAATCAATTTGAAATTATGAGAAGTGGTAGGTAGTAAGTAATGTAGCTCTGTATTTTTCATATAATACAACACAGAAGACATCTAGACCATACAAACTAACATGTGAAGTAGTTGGAGGTTAACAATTACATTCGAATTTAGACACGATTGCATCAATTATACCTAGTGCGCAAACTTTCTTACACTCGAGCAATTTTGGTGAAATTATCAGGATTGTTCGGGGTAGCCCTATGAATTTCATAGCCAATCGGACCACTAGTAGCGAGTGCGCATGCGACTTCTCAGTTCCTGATGGACCGATTCCGCTGAAATTATGAAGGTAGTTGGGGGCTGACTCCAAGACAATCTCCTACAAATTTCCCCACAATTGTATGCGTGATGGGTACTGCGCATGCGCAAACTTGAAATTTATTGTCACAGGCATAACTCAGGAACTATTCAACCAATTTCGCTGAAATGTTCATTAACTGATTCTATACGTCCATGTTACATAAGTGAGGAAGCTATACTGCCCACCCAACTTGGCAAACGTTTTTGATTGAAAAAGATCACCTTCACCAATGATTTCAACAACCCTACGTATAAACCTCGGAACATTAACACCAAAATACAATCTCTTATTATAACGGTTAATGACTACTACCAGATCATCTCAGATTTGGTGCACACGAAAGGAACGCGGCAGCTGATGCTCGAGTGAGCAGGCTTCGCTCGAGTAGTCCCGATGAATTGGATCGCTCAACATAATGTGAATGTGTAACGAGCAGCGTTGGGCAAAAACCATTTTGCAATTACTTTTGTTTTTAGTTGTAAATCAGGCTTCAATCACTCAATGGGGAATTATCATCAATTTTTTTAACTTTTTTTCCTGCGAAATAATGACTCAAAAGAAACAATAATGATGTCGTAAGGCAAAAATGGTGTATCTGTAATTTTAGAAAATTTATTTAAATATTTATTATTGTAATATGGCGGGAAAGTGACGGTGAAAAGGGTGTCTTCTATCATTGGCCAAACCCGTCCAAGATGCCAACCGAACAATACGAAACACAAAGCCCATCACTATTCCGGCTCCTGATTATTGAGAATAGAATTTACATAATTAATAAAGTGATTGAATTAATTAATCAATAATTAATTCAAATATATTCAAACAATCCAAATTAATAGTAATTATTTAAATTATTCCATTAGTGTGACGTAGAACATTCTTTTAGTGTGACGTAGAAAAGGGTTTCTCAAGAGCCTTCAGAATTCCGCCAGTTATTCAAACAGCTGAGATTTTAATCCAAGTTTTCTCCTCACCAGAACGATAAACTATTTTTTTCTTTGTGTTGGCAGTGTTATTTTATTCCAAATAACAATACTAGTGCAGAAAAAATGTGATTTTCTCATACACGATAATTCCCCATTCCCATGTTGAGGCATAACGTTGGAACCGTCTAAGTCCCTAGAATACAATAATATCATACGCTATCAATGAAAAATGTATTTAGAGTCAATAATTACACTTTAAATAAGTAATTGGCACTTTCAATTACAATTTATTGTAATTAAAAAGGTGTCAATTACGTGATTGGAGTGTAATTATTCACTCTAATTACATATGTTATCGATTCCCGTTGGATTTATTGTATTCTAGAGACTCAGGCGGTTCCAACGGCATGGCTTTATTTACAACCAAAAGCAAAAGTAATTGTAAAATGAAGTTTATCTAACACTGATAACGAGAACAGACGTAATTAATAATTTTTGTTTCCCCTTGCGTGACCCGACGCAAGGCCGAGAGGGAGTGTTAAATTTTGTGTCGGTCGTCACAGCCCAGTTGGCAGCACAGGCGCTTTTGGGACGGGTCGTCCGTGGGATGCTATTACCTCAGCTCATGCTCAGTGATTCCTACCATGTGAAGCGGGGGGAAATCTTCTGTGTGTCGCGGATTATACCTACCGAGAATAATATCTTTGAATTAATACTACTGGCTCCATGTTTGATAACAGATAAATCGCAGGGTTACTTACTTCACATTGTTGTTTATGATGAATTGGAAAATTGAATTCATGTCATTCGTAAAAATAGAGATTGATTGAATGGTTGAACTTTTAGGTACTTTTCTCATACTTTGATTTAAAATGAAGAAAAATACTTTATAGTGTGGAGGCAAATGAATAATTGATAGTACCAGAGGTTTTTCCCTACTAGCGGCGGTGCAGGCGCAATTCCTGTATTCTAGCAGCGCAGAACCTTCTGCGGAGAGTGCAAAGTCTTGTGTACAATATTAAACTCGAATATTATTTGCTGTCTATTCCAAGTGGTTTGTGTGCAACTTAATCTAATGATAAGAAGTGGAATTCTGTTGAAACTACCAGAGCAAGTTGCACTGAACTTCGATATTCTCAACCTTGCGGAGGATAAAGGGTGAGTTGAATACAGGGAAACCTTTTGCTACCCCTCAAGTTTGTAAAATTAGTATAATATTGGTAATGTACGTTCGAGTTACCAACTAAGAACGAACGATTCTTTGTATGTGTGTCAAGGTGAGTGTGTTTCTAGGTTGTATTTTAGGTGTTTCAAATCCAATGTTTGGAACGTTCAGAACCAAAAATAATTTCGTCGTTTGATGGAATTTCCTTCATTAGGGTAGGAGATGATGAAAGGTCGTGACAGAAGGAAGCGACTTCAGACCTTCACTTGCCGAAAGGGGGTAACTAATATAATCAGTTTTGGCAGCCTGTATAGAACCGTTTGACGTATTTCCGATTCCATTACTCAGCCTAAACGACTTTGAGTATTGAATTAGAGGATACAGGCCCGTCCCAACTCAAAACTTCATCTTTCCAACCTGAAGGTAGGAGGAACATTTATTTTCGGTGAAGAGCCACAAAGTCGAAGAGTACCTACTTACACTTCAACAAAGACCCTGCAAGAGAAAACTCTCGAAGTCGGCAATGTATTACGCCCTAACACAACGTCTGCAATGTAGAAAGATGGTGCTTAGGAAAAAACAGCACACTACACATTATTCTGTTTTTGAGTATAAAAAATAAATTATTACCTCGTGATGATTTGAACATTTTTCTAATTCTTGATTCTGTTCAGCACCCATCTAACCCAATATTACAATTATAGTTGGCTTCCAAACTGTGAATGAAATTGATATTTTAGTTGTATTGTGACCAGGTAACTTATTTAATTTAATCTTGATTTGTCGGGGTTCAGAAAGTAGGTGTTTTTCAACTGACTGAACCGCAACAAATCAAGATAAATAGAAACAGAGTTTGACTATCTGCTTTCGATGTGACAAATTTGGTTCCACATCACAACATCGTGATTCAGCCATTACCAAACAACAACAAAAATACTAAAAGTTCCATTCATGCAGCATGAGTTGATAAGCAAATTTTCAGAGAATCATTTTAACCGATTTTGTGGATGATTCTCATAGTAAATTTTGCCCTGATTCCTAATACACCATATTATATTATGATCCTATGTTTAAGATGGTGATTCACGCCAAAAACAGCAAAAAAGCGTTTTTTACCCTTATTTCTCAAAATGTGACCCCTTGGAGTACTCCGAAAATGCTGGAGTACTTAACTGGAGTATTTAACAAATATTAAATACCTAAGTTACCTGGCCACACTACAACTAAGTTACCTGGCCAACGAACTCATCCTTTCTTTTGTTATTGTTGACATTTTGAATTATTATGGATATATATAGATAGATATTAGATAGATATAAATATAGAGATTTTGGATAGATAGATATAGATATATTCCAGGGTCAGATATTATATCGTCTGGAATGACACATATAAATATATAGAATAAATAAATCGTACATACCTATGAGAAAGTGTTAAATCTCAGGAATTGTTTTAGAATGGCCTGAAACGGATTTCCATGGAGAACATTTTTTAAATTTTGTAAAACTATAATTTTGAGACCATTGCAATGCAATAGCTGAATTTCCTTTGAAAATTCGTTAAAAGCGAAAAGACGCGGGAGACCTCATAATAGAGTGGATCACCCAGTTCAAGTCCCCATTTCCTTTTCGCCGAAGTTTATAGTTTCCAAACTTTGCCAGCAAGTCTTGAGATGTGCGGAGTTTTTTTTCCACTCGCGGATTTAGGACTGGCTCGAGGCCAAGATTGTTGCTCCGCTCGCTGACATAAACCGAACTTCCTTCCCGTGTTTCATGTCGAGGGGCACAGCAGACAGTTACAGATGTGTGCGAAGTGAAGGAGTTTCTCGAATAAGTGGATGAAATCGCGTTGTTTAGCTTCCAAAAGTAGGTACCTACCTAATCTCCGAAAATAAAAACAATACCTATGCAAATATACAATATTTTGCCGGATCTTTCTCATCCTGAACAAGGCGATTCCTGGATCCTTTACACACAATCATGTACTTATACGATCAAACATCTTCTAGTTCTGGAAATACGGGAATCAACTAAAGTGGACCAGCGGTTACAAACCGAGGATCAGCCATCTAACCGTCCATGTCTTTCGTTAGAGAGAGGAAAAGGGTAATGACATGAGTATCCATAGAAACCTAACCATAGAAAATTCTCGTCCAACAGTCGTAGCACAATTTCAGTTCAGGCCCTCATCTCTCCTACAATATTTCAATTTAGTACCAACCTATTAATTGTATAATAAAATTGATGAGTGGATTTTTACCAAAAACTCCCTGGCACCACTCCCTGACACCTTGAACCTTTGGTTCTGCCGTTGACCATAATGACTCTTAAGTAGAGGTAGATGCTTATATACAGGATTATTTTATTCACTACAGATGAGGTGAAAATTACACAACAATTTCCTCTAATTTTCGGAGAATAATCAGGGCTATTAAAGCGAGAGAAAGGCAGTTGTGAATCGTAGTGTAGATGGGATGGTTTAGTTACGGCTAGTTGGTCGCGCATCCTCCAACCCGACTAACAGCGATTGTAGGGATTTTCGCACAATTTAACTAATCATACCTACTCTGGAAAGTCACTAATGAGTGAAAAATTATCAAAAAGCGATAGATCTCTTAGAAAATTAGAATAACGTGTACGAATGTTATGTAATGAGGTCTGTTCCAGTTCCAACTAGCGGCGGTGCAGGTGCAATTAGAATATTTTAGCTGCATACTCTAGTCGAGACTTTGTTGATAAGAGTGTGTGTAGAAGGCTCTGCGCAGCTAAAATATTCTAATTGCACCTGCACCACCGCTAGTTGGAACTGACCTATGCCATTCTATTCCTTTATAATCCATGCTGAGACCTCAGAACATGATGACAAGGAGCTTCATATCATGCTTAAACCATAGCTCAACCGACACCCAAGGACCTATCTATTTTCCATCCAGTTCGATGCGGTATTATAGAATCTATGTCGGGCAAGGCAATCAAGGTTTTTCGATTACGAGTATGTAAGGTCTCTTTAAAAAATCGTAATCGCCGTTCATCTGCTCCCAATTTCCATTTCGAATAAAAGTTACCGAACCGAAGAAGGTTTTCTGCTGTGAGGGTCTGATTTTGTTCAGACATTTTTGTCAAGGTAGGCTAACCTGAGACGCTCCAGAGTGACGCCATTGATTTTCTCCGAATTAACCCATTATAACACAAAATTACGAATTAAATGTTGAGTTTTTATTGTGTGATCAGAAACATGTTTTGTAATATTTTCAATCTCAAGACATCATCAGGTTTTTTGTAAGAAGAAAAGGTGCTAAGGAGAAAAAGCGTAACATTGAAAAAAGAAATTCAATGCTGTGCCAATCTGGCCAAACCAAACGAGGGGCACAAGGCCTGCGGGAGCAACAAAAAACTCTACAGATCGTGAAGACGGAGTGCGGCGCCGTTTGAGAGAAGCTGTTGTGAACGAGAACCTACCAATTATTTTTGAGAAGAAATAATATCATTCCCGCCTTCTCTAATTCGCCAGAAGAAAAGACTCGAAAGGAGAAGAAATCCCCTGAGGCTGAGCCTCTCCTTGTCGCGAGCAGCTTGAAAACAAAATAGCGTAAATGTAGGGTTGGAGTGGAATCGGTTGTAATGAACAGGTGTCTAGATTTTTGTGAGTCGATCAGAGAGATAAATATGCGAAGAACTAAATTATAGAATTTACACCAAATCTCCAAGGCCCACCTTTTTTTATTACTCGAACTTCATTTTTGTTCATCTGTTTAGGTACCGTAAAGTGGGGTAACTTTAGAGCAGGTTTGGTATATTTATCAGTGTATCTCTTGTAATTTTGGAGCTTTTTTTCAAAATTCTTGGACCAAAAGACAGCTAAACATCTCAGCTTTCAAATGCCGCTTGAACGAATTTCCTATCTTCAATCAATGTTGTTGTACATAATCTTACCCCATCAAGAAGGGTACCTTGAACGGATGGTTTCTCTCTTCTCAAAACGATAGTTACCCCATTAGAAAGCCAGATTGAGTTTTTAAAAAGTAATCTCGAGTATTCTCGACGTTTTGGATCTAAAAACCTTCACTTTCAGTGTTATTACCGAAGTTATGACCCAAAAACCTTCATTTTCCTCCGCTCTTTGCTGTTGTTGCGGTAACTACGGGCACCTACCTTAAGCCGGTAAATTCGTGGCATTTTGAACAGTAAACTGTAAAAAAACAGACGAAAACGTGTTGTTCAATGTTACCCCATCATCCTTCATGAGAAAAAAAACCTGTTCAAAGTTACCCCATCAAGTAGCCACTTATTACATTTTGACTATAATAAAATCGAATGATTGAGCTACAGAGATGAAGCAAAAAAGAAAATGTTAAGCTTACCAAGTTAGCCAATATATAATTTTTCGGCGATTGAACCGCGCTCTTCATGTAATTCATGGGAGAACGGTACCTGCTGGGGGACTCTAACTTCAAAATTGAGCCCTCCGCAGCTGTTTGAAAAAGAACAAAAAACGTGATTTACTGAAGTTACCTCACGTGTTTTAACTTACCCCACGTTATGGTACCAATAGTTTGTACCATGCTACAGGCTGTAACTTTGTTTAATTTGAATTGACATTCCAAGTCTAGATTCGTTATCCCCCAGAATTCGATCTACAGTTTTTGGTATCGATTGTCATATCAAAGCAACTGACTTGAAGCGAGACAGTGTGTGATGATATAATCGAACATTCCCTCCACTCCTCCCAAGACGGGGCTCTGGTCTGTAAACCAGCCAGGATATAGTTTGACTGTATTAGCTGAATTTTAGTGATAATTCAGTTTCGAAGGGAGAAACTTCGAAATCAACTTTTTGGCACAGCTAGAGTTCAGCATAACCTACTTCCTGCCCTTATAACATCAATCCCT
Organism: Lygus lineolaris; assembly: GCA_030264115.1. Lineage (NCBI taxonomy): Eukaryota > Metazoa > Arthropoda > Insecta > Hemiptera > Miridae > Lygus > Lygus lineolaris. The sequence goes on from JAEMON010000012.1 coordinate 6,026,293, forward strand.
AGGGTATGGTTGGATTCTAGCTATGTTTATTGAATTGTGTACCCATCGAATGATATGGCTTCCCAACCATGACACTACATCTTGATATACCAGGCACGTATCCTCTAACCCATTTTTTTGGGTAGACATTCGATATGACTAGAGGGACATCGGATACTTGGATGCACCTGGCGACACATATCCTGCATGTCATCAGAATAATTTCACGATTATTTTACAAGAAATGACGGCTAAGAGTTATACTGATCCCATCCCAGGAGTTTCGCTGATCTCAAGGCCGTGAGACGAGTACATAATCTACGTTCCACATAATATCTAGGCATTAGTGTGTCGTGTGAATTTTTCTGGTCGCATTCAGGAAAATGACAACTTGTTTGCCTATAGTTGCAGTTAGATATTCCACTGTGCCTGTCAGAGTATCCAACGAAAATCAGCAGAAATATAATAGGTAGCTGCAGATAATATTAGTTCAAGGTAGTAAGCTTTAAATAAGTAGGTAAAATCTGGTAGAACCTACCTTACAAAACCAATTCCATCTGTTTTACCAAGGAAAAGTGCTTGAAGGCTTGTGTTTCATCTTAAATTTTTCATTTTAGATGGATTTAGTTAGTTGGAATACCTCTCGCAAAGTTATAAATCTTATCTGTAAAAAGGAGGGCTTGTAAGAAAATTGAGGAGAAATTCAGAAGGACCAATAGACTGGGAACATTCCTGACACAATCGCCGGAGCATCCGATGTCAAACGAGGCAGTGTCCCACTTGCCAGAGCGTGGGTCGGGCCTGTCTTGAACCCTAATAGGGTAATTTATTACTATTGGAGACCACACACATCAGATAAAGGCCGTACAATGGGAAGGACATCATCGAGTTGAATTGTACAGATGGTGACTATGGATTAGGATTACCAACACGGTTTATCTCAGCTCCAACTTTTAAAGCTGATAAAACAACGCTACTTGGAGAGTTGAGTAGGAGCGGTGATGGAACTGATAAGAGGTGGGAGCAGTAATAACGTTAGAGTGAGCGTTCCTATAAACACTTCGGCAGCAGAAATTTAGGCATTTTTGAGGCCCTACGGCAGGTGTTCCCAAAATAATAAAATAATCAACAAACTACAATCATTCAAAAATCACAACGAAAACCCCAACTTTTATTCTGAGAATAAGCAAAGCAAAATGGAGAGAATATTCTGAACTGACTATTAACGTATTGATGAACAACAAGCAACGGTTCAAGCATGAGATATACTTTATCCCCACAACGTGGCTTTGCGTAAAAAATAAAAATACCGTGCAAGGCGAGTCATTATATGTTCTTGAAAAATATGGAAGTCAATTGTTATACCATTCAACATTGAAAGATTTGAAACTACACAAGAAGATTCGAATAGGCTGTGCGCATAGGTCGGAAATTCTTATTATTATTTAATTAAAATGTAATATACATACATCAGAATAACACTATATGACACCACTTTTTATAATACCAATGAATTGAAGGTAAATAAGATTTATGTAATTACACTGTTAATGGTAAAATGTTGCTTCAGCGAGATTCCATTGAAAAATTAATTTTCAACGGGAGCAATGCAAAGCTTTCTTGTTACCCATTTAGCAACAGACATGAATGAAAATCACATCCACTTGAAAAGCTATTTGGGAAGAAACACAACATTCAAAGTTCTAGAAAAAATATTGAACAGAATAGCTTACCAAGTTTTTGATTTCCATGGATCTTTAAATGGAAGGTTAATTACGAACTAAATCATACGAACTAAATCACTCGCGACGAAGTTGTGGAAACCCATTTCAATAAAAAGAAAACGGAGTTGAATAGAGAAAACGTAGTCTATTTCCACGAAAATAATGAGTTACAAAGTTAAATCGATTTCGACGGTTAGGCCATCATCAGTAACAAACAATAACTGAAGGTACATCAGAAAGAAAGTTACATAAGAAAGTTAATTAAATGGAACCTTTCACAAATATCTTAAGGACTATTAATACGAAAACTGTTCAAACTGTTCTCCGACAGTAATCGATCAATTTCATACCTGTTTTCGGTAATATTTCTATTATTCAATTCTGATGAGCCGGCAACAATTGAAATATTAAATATATCGAAATTTGGATAGTGTGCTGCCCTTGAGATGTGAAAAACAAGAAGAATTGCGCAGGACAGAAATAAAATTGGTAAATTAGTGGCTGAGAAAAGTGTGAAAACCTGGTCAATACCTCGTATTAGATCGCAATTTAACGAGCAAACAATACAAAGCAATGTTACAAGCATGCATTATGAAATACATAATTTCATCACTAGGAGGCCTATCCAGATAAATACTGTGCAATATAAATCTTGATGCTTGAAAAATACAAAGTGAACGGTTATATTATTCGATATTGAAGAAAATTCAAACTACACAAAAAGATTCGAATCATTGTATGAAGACTAATAATGGCATTCCAAGAGCCAAACAACAAAATATGGTACAGCTGGATTGTGTGTCAGTTTTGTGATAGTTCATCAACGATTTGCAGATGTCCCTATCAGAATATCATCACAACACAATCATTTGATACAAACATAATAATATAATTGAATAATTGTCACGTTGTATAATTACATACAAGTGTATAAATACATGATATAATAACATTATAGTAAGACACACTATCTATGGTAAAATGTTGCTTCAGCGAGATTCCATTGAAAAATTAATTTTCAACGGGAGCAATGCAAAGCTTTCTTCTTACCCATTTAGCGAAAGACATGAATGAAAATCACATCCACTTGAAAAGCTATATGGGAGGAAACTATATTCAAAGTTCCAGAAAAATTATTGAACAGAATAGCTAACCAAGTTTTTGATTTCCATGGATCTGGCCTTCAAAATGGAAATAGGTTGAATGGAAGGTTAATTAAATGGAACCTTTCACAAATATCTAAAGGACTATTAATACGATAACTGTTCAAACTGTTCTCCGATAATAATCGATCAATTCCAAACCTGTTTTCGGTAATATTCCTATTATTCAAATCTGATGAGCCGGCAACGATTGAAATTTCAAATATATATCGAAATTTAAAATGTGGATACGATATTGCCCTCGAAATTTGAAAAACAAGAAGAATTGCGAGGACAGAAATGAAACTGGTAAATTAGTGACTGAGAAAAGGATGAAAAACTGGTCAATACCTCCTATTAGATGTTCATTTAACGAGCAAACTATACAAGCAATGTTACAAGCATGCATTATGAAATACACAATTTCATCACTAGGTGGCCTATCAAGATAAAAATACTGTGCAAGATGATTATTGATGATTATAAAAATACTGTGCAAGATGATTATTTTGCTTGAAAAATACAAAGTGAACGGTCATATTATTCGATATTGAAGAAAATTCAAACTACACAAAAAGATTCGAATTATTGTATGAAGACTAATAATGGCATTCCAAGAGCCAAACAACAAAATATGGTACAACTGGATTGTGTGTCAGTTTTGTGATAGTTCATCAACGATTTGCAGATGTCCCTATCAGAATATCATCACAACACAATCATTTGATACAATCATAGTAATATAATTGAATTGTCACATTGTATAATTATATACAAGTGTATTTTAAATACATTATAGTAAGACACACTGTTTATGGTAAAATGTTGCTTCAGCGAGATTCCATTGAAAAACTAATTTTCAACGGGAGCAATGCAAAGCTTTCTTGTTACCCATTTAGCGAAAGACATGAATGAAAATCACATCCACTTGAAAGCTACATGGGACTTATTCATCCTAAACACAATATTAAAAATTCTAGAAAAAACATTGAACAGAATTGCTTATCACTTACTAGTAACCATAATTCGAATTTCTTGTGTAGTTTTTGGTGAATCTGAGCATTCTTGACACTTAAAAACAAGATTATAGTTAAAAGTAAAAAAATATTAACAGATTTAAGATTCTTTGTTCCAATGACACGTTCGATAACGGAACCTTTCTTATATTATTAAAAAAAAATATCTAAAGGACTATTATTATTAAAATATATTCATGGTAGTTTTAGGTGATATTAGGGTGGATGGGGGGGGGGGGGGGGGGGGGGACCCTCAAGCTGCTGTGTGAATGTGTCCTTCACTTATTTCTCTTAATTTCTGGCGTTTGTGTTTTTAATGGGTTAAACCAATTTCAACACTTGAAAATAACCACATGAGGTAACTTTATCTGAGGAAGTGACGAGGATTCCGCGGAAGTGTAATTTTTTAATATTCTTAGATATGTGCTTGAGGACTTCAACTCAAGTTTCTCATTGGAGGTCTCGGTTGTGGAAATTTGGAGAGAGTAATTGGCCAGCTGAGGTTGTGCTACAAGAGTTTAGTGCTATTTTACTATAGAGGGAGGAGTACATAATAATATTGTAATATGACAGCAAA